>CAJHQQ010001255.1:0-105988 GCA_905132885.1 Moricandia moricandioides
AAAAAAGCAATGATATTTTTGTCAATAACTCGAAAATTTAGGGTGTATAAGGCAAATAAAAGTTCCAAAAAAATGGTGGGTTAGTTTTGCATTTGAGTTGAAATTTTGAGTCAGTTTTGCAAAACACCCTAGAATATTACATAGATTTCAAAATAATAATTGAATCTTTTTATTTTCATTTGTAGATTACATGCTAAAAGTTGTTGAAATCTTGTACTTTTGTTAGTTGATGTAATAATATTGTTTTCATATAATTTTATCTTTTGTATTTTTTTCTTTAGAATTTTAATAAATTTATATTATAATATTTTTTTATAATATTTTGTTTTATTGTTTTAATATATTTGTATTTTGCATAAGATAAAAAATTGTAAGGGCTAAAATGATAAATATAAAAGTTACATGATTATTTGAAAGATAGATAATTGAAAGGATGGTGCTCAAAATAAAAAGATAATTGAAAGGACGTAAAAGTAAGGAATTTCAAATATGAAATTTTGTCCAGTGTAACTTCAAAAATGAAGTTTCACTGTACAAAACTTCAAAAATTGATGTTTTGAAGTTTCTTTTCAAGCATGTAAAACATCATATTTAAAGTTTTGAAGTTGCTTTTGGAACTGCTCTAATCTAGACATGCTTTTTAATAAGGTTAAATGCACAAAAACTATTGTTACTGATATTTTTTGTCAACCTTTGTAATATTAAAAGCTTAAAGGCTAAATCTGTACAAATGAAACCAAAAGATTGTGGGAACCGAAATTCACACCGTTTATTTTCGTAATTGTAGGAAAGTTAAGAAACCCTAACTTTTCCTAAGGTTCCGGATTTCTGCAAAGCCTACGACAAGTGATCAAATTATGCAAAACAACACGCAAGATAATCAGATATGAGTTGCGAGTGAAAAGAAATACTTATTGAATCGTCTTTGCGTAAGGAAAATGCGATGATACAACAGGTTTATAAGAGCTTTGGCCACAAGGATTGTCGGCGTGTTCCTAGTTCTAGCACCTAAACCCTAAACCTAGTATGAGTCGCAGCTCGATGACAAAAACAAAATTGCTAAATATCTTTCTAAGTGTTAAGTTTCAGAGAACTTCGTTTTTGTGCGTCCCTCTACGTTGCTTCTCTTATATAGGTCTTCAAGGTCGGTCTTCTTTCCTTTTCTCTCCCCGATTGAAGTTTATCCATCCGTAGAAATCTTCCTTATCTTCTCGTTTTTGATAATTATCTCGGAACTTTGACAATTATCTTCTTTTCCATTTATCGTCTGCGGATATCCGGTAGACCGTCATTATATATGAGCTCATTCTCGTCTATAGCCGCAAGTGGGCTTTTATCGGGTTTTAGACCCTTTCGGGTTGTTTTGCGATTTAAGAGATTTTTATGTTTTCTTTCGGAGAAATCCTCCTTCGTATGATTACAATTGGGATAACATTGGATTTAAGTTAATTGTTATCATTTTATACGATTAACTCGGAGTTTTACGAGAAAACAAGTCTTTGCGATTTTTTATCATAAAACTTCAACGGAAACTCCAATCGAGACGAAAAAAGAAACAGCCTATCAATACTCAAAGGAGAGAGTGATGAAGAGGATAATTCTAGTCAACCATGGGAAACTATACTTTGTGTGTCTAGTCGCCCATTGGCGACTAGACTATGGGGAGAGTCTAGTTGCCCATGGGTGTCTATATGTAGTGTGCGTCGAGTCGTCGATGGGGAACTAGACTTTTCCACGGGTCAAGTTGCCCATGGGCGACTAGACTTGGAAATGACTCGTTTGTTCCCTTGATTGCACGTCTTAATTTGTTTATCAGGGACAAGATGGGTTAGTCGATGAAGAGTTTGGATACGAAGATTTCATGTTTTTTTTAAAAAATCGAAAGAGAGATAATGTTTTCCGCGGTAAATTTCAGACATCCATTTCTCCGTGACCATTTTTGACCCCAATAGTTAGCCTCCCATCTTGCAAGAATTACCAAAGCGTTCTTGCGAGATGTTAGGTGTGTTAGGTAAGTTAGGCGGAATTGAGGGCTAAAAGTCTGATGACAAATAGCAAGTCCCTTTTTCCTATAAGTATGTAGAGTAAAAATTCTTTACTTGCTTACTCACACAAGAAAACTCTCCCAAGGTAGAAAATCATTTTCCTCTCTTCTTCACTTGTTTTTATTTGTACCATGGCCTTCAACAATGAAGTTTCCGAGAATGCATTGCCTTCCATTTTTGTTCCCGAGAGCTTGCGAGTTTGGGGTTATGAGATCGTTTTGAAGGTGGTTTTTGCGACATTCCGTCGACCCTGAGGAGGTAAAGCATATTGGGAAGCGATATGCGGTCTTGCACCTCTACGAGCTGACTTGTGGAGTCCTAGGAGGCCGACCTTCGTACAGCCTGCCGAGGGGGCGAGTGAATGTAGGAGTTCTTTCCTTACCACCATCCGGGATTTTGGCCGAGTCCCCGACGAGGTGGAGTTTCGGATGCCAAAACATGGGGAGAGTGTCAACTCCTCGCCTCATGGCTTTTTACATGCTACGAGGTGCATCTTCTACAGAGTCGCCTATGGTTTCCCATCCCGGCAGTCATACTCTGGTTCCTGGATCATTGTGGCTTGTCAATTAGCCAATTTTTGCCAGGCGGCCTGAAGCACCCCGTTGTAATTTTGGTTCTAAGTTATGAACGAGGGATGGACTTAAGCGTCGACTATTTTCTAGCCTTTCTTTATCCGAAGAGGGTGGGTCATTCAACCAGATATTGCCTCAAGCCAAGAAATTTTATGACGGTGATTACATCATGTACGTCAAACTTTCATGGTTGGAATGAGCGATACTTCTTTGACAGAATATATAATGCTTCTGTTGCGGAAGAAAGCATTCCTTTTTCCCGACGAAAATGGGGTCACAAGGGTATCGTGATTGGACTCTTTGATCGTTTTTGGTTGCTTACTGATGCATGGCCATCTTTTTGTTTTGCAGTGGTCGACCTTCTTCCTCTGTTTCATGCGGATACAATTCTCTTTAGGGAACTTCCTCGAGGCGGCCCGTTTCATTGGGGTTATTTTTCTCCGCAGCGGTCGAGTACCATCACGCTCAATCTCGACCTCATACGGTCGTGGAGTAAGAATCAGATCCAGTCATGGACCAATACGTTCCATATGAGATTCCCGTTGCGAGGGAGAGAGAGAGAGAGATATCCCAAGAACAAACAAGTTGCTGCTGATGAAGGTGATGTTGCTTTCGATGGAGTGGATCTACCCTCGGAGGAGTGGTATCGTGATCTACTTGCTGGAGATGGGAGCGGTACTTGTCAGAGCTTCCATCGTGCAGAGGTGGATCCGACCTTGACGATTATCTCGCCTCTATTAACGTTCATTCGGGTCAGCCTGAGACCAGCAGAGATCATGTCAGATTGGTAAAATATACGGAAGCACCGCTACTCTACATGGGGGTCAGTTTTCGCTTTTACTTCGGCTTCATTTTATTAATTTGACTCTAACAAAAGGTTTCCTGCAGGGGTTTCACGTGATGGACGAAACACTTATGGCGAGCCATCTTGAAGCGAAGACAGCTCTGTTCAAAGCTGAGATGGCCTATAAGGAAATGCTCGTTTGAAAGGTGAGGTTGAGGCCTTCATTCTTCGCAAGAAAGAGTCCAAGCAGGAGCGAGCGCGCCTTCTCTGCTGTGAGCGTAGAGCTGGTAGAAGAGAGATGGATTCGATCATGAATGATCGTTCGACGCCGTTCACGGCCTACTTTGGAGAGTATCAACGTGCATATAAGTCCTTCGGGGATTATCGCGAGTGTCGAGGTTCCGTTGGCGCTATGTGGCATACGCAGGGAAGCGACTACGACTTCAAGACCGAAGAGGCGATGATGTCAAGGCTTCTGTCCGAACTCTCCAGAAAGGAGTCAACGATCCCTCACATAAAGAAGAAGATTTGGGAGCACTGGGCCCCAATTCCCGTTTCTCCTGATTTGGAGGAGTTTGGACCTGCCGCTTTGGGAGAGGATGGCGAGGTCGAGGAGCGCGTGAACTCGTCGAGAGTTAGTGATTACTCGATCGGAAGGTCAATGTCTGGAAACTACGAACTAGATCCGTGAAGGGTATCCGTGTTTTTAAGGGAGTGTGCTCCCTATGTTGTATATATGTTGTTGCCTTGGCCAAGTATGGCTGTTTAGACTTATCGGGACTGGGCATTTGTGTCTTTGAATCCCTTCCATTTTGTGGCCTTTCTTTTAATGAATTATGTTTCGTTTTAAATGGTGTACGACTAGTATTATGGATGTAGAGGGAATAATATGAGTGGTCCTCTTGTTTCTAACTCATTCAAGAATCGTTACGCCCGTCGTTCGTTTCGGTGTGAGTATCAGAAAACTTAGTTTTTTGGTTTTTATGAACATACGAATGTAACTGAAGAGACAAGTTTTGGGATCTCGTATCTGTTAGATACTATGCCTTGAGAAGTTTGAGACCAGTCTGCTGGGTTTTATGGCAAGACCTAGGCTTACTTTCGGTTTTAGGGTTTGCGGTGACTATTTCGGCTTTCGTTTCCCGTCTGCGGTTTTGACCTTGTTCTGTCTCGATATTGAACTATGCGATAATTTCTCGGCTTATATGACTTGCATCGATCGAAAATCGAGCATCTCTCCAAAGACAATTTTGAAGTCGATTGGAAGTGTTGACCAAAATTTTAGATTTCTTTTATAGCGCGCTATTATCCTTGTGTCTGATGTATGAGGACCAATCCTACGAGATGAGGTCTAAATGTTCGTTTAGAGAACGATTTATGTACTCGTTGGGCCAATCGACGAATGTGATATAAGAGCGAGCATATGCTCTTATGATTTAGTTGTTAATTTATAGTCGCGGACGGACTGTTTCAGGTGATTTATTTCGAGTTTGAAAAAATATTTTCAAAGGTTTTCTCGCGACGTCTCATTTTTTTCTGAAAATCTTCTTTGTGTGATCTCAAGTTGACAATGTGTTTAGTTTTTCGGTTGGAGGTCGTTTTTCACCGTATGTCCAAGAGTCATTTGCGTAGTAGTTTGTTGAGAATTGTTTTTCCGCTCGGAAGTTTCCTTAGTGTATTGTTTTTCAAAACAATTTTCGGGTTTCAAAGATATGGTTGTTGTCGTGAAGACTTATACGTTGTCTGAAGGATGCTTTTGGAAGCATTCGGAGTGTTAATGAGTTGTCTGAAGACTTAATGAGTTGGTTATTCGTGAGATCAAGTAATTCAAGCAATAATAGAGATTTGTGTGACCTTTCCCTCCACACATCGGAAGTATGAACGATGCACAGAGTCATACGAGTCATACTGCATTTTATTATTATCAGAAAAGTTTTAAGAATATCGAGTACAGAGGCAGATATTTTAAAATGTGGGAGTAAATGAGTATACATATACGTACTCACTTCCCCCCCCCCCCCCATTTTGAGAGAGGAGGACAGCTGAACTCGTCTTGCGACTAGTTGCCTACATACCCCTTTCAGGGATCAAGCCGTGTCGTAGTTCAGTTTGAGCCGCGAGTGTTATTACTCGGCGGTTGCTACTGTGCCAGTCGCCTTAGTTGTAGTGATTGTTTCTGGATCGACGAATTCTTCTGGGTTTATCTCCTCGGTGGCTTGTTTTCTTTCTTTGTCCGAAGCCGTTGGTCGGGTGGACAATTCTGGATCGTGATTTTTGGAAGCGTTTTCAGTCGGAGACTTTGTTAACTTCGTGTGTTTGTATTTAACCATAGATGCTGTTGTGATTTTCCTCAGCTTATGTTTGGCCATGAAGAAAATTTGCGACTATTTTTGGCATCCCTAGATTTCTGCGGTTCCGTTCGGAGTCAAAAACTTGATGCCCAAGTGATATGTTGATGGGATTGTCTTCATAGATTTTATCCAAGACGTTCCCATGATTAATTTATAGATGGCTGGATTGTCGACGACTGCGAAGTTGACGATGCTTGTGACCTCTTTGGACATAACATGGAGTTTGATCGATCCAAGAGTCATTGACGTTGTGCCAGAGAAACCCGTGAGTGGTCTTGGCGTTGGTGTGACCTTAGATAGATTGACGTTCATCCTTCTGAGTACATGGCGGAAGATAATGTCAATGGTATTTCCTGTGTCTACAAGGACTATGGCAATCTCGAGATCCCTTATCACAAGATCGATTACGAGTGGATCGCAGTGAGGTTTGTCGATTCTGACAGTCTCGTATTCTTCGAAAATGATTGTATCATTCGGGAAGTCTCAGAGCGGGGACTAATATGCGACTGTCTTGGCTTTCCATTAATAAACTTTTATGGACGATACGGTATCGTGGAAGTACTGCGATCCTCCAATGGTCATGTTTACCTTGCAACGATTATTGTCGTTGCCTTTGTCATCTGCCCTTCTTCCACGTTTTTCTTCTCGCCCAATCAATTTCCTTGAGGACCGTTTTCCGCTGGCGGAGTTTGATCTGTTTTTGGTGGACGGTTGGCATCTCGGATGTGGTCTTTTATGCATGTTATCTCCGAAAATTCTCCTGCGAGCAGTTTTTTGTTAGCCTTGCACCGAGAACTTTTCAGTTCATAGTGGAATGGCCTATGGTTTGATGAAACTCGCAGAATGTTGTTCCGTTGTAGGTCAAGTTTTGGGTCCAGGTGTTTTTGATGTTCTTCCTTCTTCTGATGCGGAGTGGATGGCATAATTGTGCGCTCCCCGGACGTCTTCCCCTCGTGATGGATGTACTTGTCGTTACGAGAGGCCTTTTTCAGCTTCTGTCCTGGTGTCGCGTCTTTCGAGGATGTTCTTGTAATTTGTTGTTTTTGTGAAATGACTTTCATCTCTTCTTTGATGATATAGTCCGTTATTTTATAAAGAGCATCCCGGATTGTGCGCGTCTTTTCGAGATTTATCCACTTCCTGAATTTTGACTTGTACGAGAGAGTTTTTTCTGAGCGCATCGATAGCCACCTTATCGCTGATTCCGCTAACTCTAAACATGACGATTTTATATCAGTTCATGTAGTCGTGGAGAGGTTCATCTTCCTTTTGTAAAAAGCTCCAAATATCGATGTCTGAGGTTTCCCTATTCATGAACATATAGTATTTCTTGAGGAATTCCGAAGCGAGTTGGCGGAAGCTTCCAATGGAGTTCCGTTTTAAACGAGAGAACCATTCGAGTGCTGCTCCCTGAAGATGATCGACGAAGAGGCGACAATAGCTGGCGTCCTTTTCGCTGTCCCTGAGTTTGGCCCTACCAATCGGGATCTGGAAGGTTTATAGATGCGCTTTTGGGTTGCTTTTTCATCGTATACAGGGATTTTGATATTTCGGGATCTGAAACTCTTGTCTTAGTAAGACGAGCAGTGAGCGGAGCTTTCCTAGCTTCTTCGAGGAGTCTGTTGATCTCGGGTGCGGCACTGGTGGCGTGGTGAAGTTGAGACTTCACCGCTTTTACCTCTGCGTCTGTTTTAAGATATAATCGCGGAGATCACACATATCACTAGGGTCACTACCAGCAGTTTTCCGAGTTTTGTCTGCGTTTACCCATTCGACTTCGTCAGCCCATGTTTCTTGTTCAAGAGGTTGAGTGTTTTCCGTTTTTGGCCAAGTTATGTCAGGGTTTGCTTCGTCTAGATTTTGATCGGATGAATCGTTCTGCGTGTTAGTTTGGCTATCGTGCGAGTCTTAAAGCCGAGTCTTCTTCTGTGGATTCTAGTTGTTACACGTGGAAGAACGCCCTTGGTTCTCGCTGTTAGGGTATCAACCTGTTTAGCGAGAAAACTCGTGAGCTTGTCTTGTTCGGCCGAATTATTTTCAAGAGTCGCAAACATCTTTTCAATCTCCTCGAACATTACGGTGTTTGCATTTGTGTTAACCGCTAACACGTTCTCTAGTGGAGATCTTTCAACGTTGTCGTCGATGGCATTGCCATCGCGAAGTGGTTTATTGTCTGGAACATATGTAGACATACTTGACCAAACGTTTTGCGGCTATGAGTTAGATTGATCCGTAACCCCCCCCCCCCCCCTCTCTTTCTAGCGCTAACTGTGGGAACCAAAATTCACACCATCGATTTCCGTAATCGGAGGAAAGTTAAAAAAACTCTATCTTTCCCTGAAGTCCCAAATTTCTGCTGAGCCTACGAAAAGTGATAAAATTATGAATAACAAAATGCAAGAAAATCGAATATGAGTTGCGAGTGAAAAGAAAGATCTTATTGAATCGTCTTTGCGTAAGGACGCTGGAATGATACAAAAGGTTTTAAGAGATTCAGCCACAAGAGATGTCGGCGTGTTCCTAGTTCTAGCACCTAAACCTAGTATGAGTCGCATATTGATGACAAACACGAAACTACTAAAAATATATCTAAGTGCTAAATTGCATAGAACTTCATGTCTGTGCGTCCCTCTCCCTTGCTTCTCTTATATAGGTCTTCAAGGTCTTCAAATTTATCCTTCGCGGAAATCTTCCTTATCTTCTCATTTTTGGTAATTATCTCGGAACTTTGACAATTATCTTCTTTTCTTTTTATCTTCTGCGGATATCCAGTAGACCTTCATTATAGTTAGGCTCATTCTCGTCTAAAACCATAAGTAGGCATTTATCGGTTTTTATACCCTTTCGGGTCATTTTGTGATTTAAACGATTTTTATGATTTATTTCGGAGAGATCATCCTTCGTATGATTACATGACTGGCTCTGAAAATAATCAGACAATCGTATAGTCGAGATAACATTGGTGTTTAAGTTAAATTTTATCGTTTTATACGATTGACTCGGAGTTTTACGAGAAACACGTCTTTGCGAATTTTATCTTAAAACTTTGGCGTAAACTCCAATCGAGACGAAACAAGAAACAGCCTAGTCAAGATTCAAAAGATAGAGTGATGAAAAGGATATGTCAATTCGACCATGGGCGGCTAGACATTGTGTGTCTAGTCACCCACGTTAACTTTCGGATATGGGTTAGGCGATGAGGAGTTCGGATACGAAGATTTCTGTTTTTCTTTTTTTCAAAAGAGAAATAATATTTTCCGTGTTAACTTTAAGACATCAATTTCTTCATAACCGTTTTTATCCCAACAAAAGCCCAGCGTTTTTAACTCATCCAAGTCGAATTGTATCTAAATATAAGAATAAAGCAGATACAGATCATATGTCCATCCACGTGTTTGCTATTAGGCAAAGGTAAGCTCCATGTGTCACACAAGGACCTGAAGTTGATTATTTGCCGGAAAAGTACACCACTCCACCGCTAAACCGCTTCTAGGCTCAGAAATCAATGAGGGTTTGATTTCATTTGCTTGTCACCCCTTATTCTGCCTTCAAAGATCTTCCTCATTAACACTAGAATTGAAATTGCCAAAAAGCTTAAGCTGATTCAAAATCAATCATTGTTGAAACACTTGTTGAAAACAAGCTTCAACTCTCCTTAGACTTAGTTAAATCTTGAAGACAAACATGTAAAATATGAATCTTCATCCCCTTAAAAAACTTTGCACAATCACATGGAGCAAAGATTGATATAGCCGGAGATAGAGGTCAAGCATGACCACCATGATAGATTCAGATCTTAAAAACACACGGGATATGATGATAAAAAATAATAAGTAGAAGCTTTAAGACTTTCATTCGATCACAGAAAGATCGAAGCTTTATTTAGATTCAAATCGAGAAACCACTACAGGAAAACAATTAATTAGTGAGGGCCATTTTCGTGGTTATTTCCTCGTAAAAGAGACAGAAAACGTCGTGCCACGTTCGTCGTAACGCTTATTTCCTCGCTAAACTCTCGTAAGGAGGGTTCCAAACCGTCCAGATACAAGGAGAAGACCATCTACATTAACTTGGCCAAGATTCTCACGACTTCAGCACCTTCCAGACCATAAAGAGGGTTCCAAGGAAGCTCACATACCCCCTCAAACCGTCCAGATACAAGGAGAAGATCATCTACATTAACTTGGCCAAGATTTTCTTCATAAAGTCTCCAACGGCTAGTTTTCTTGGAGCCATCTATTCCTTTGCTTCGAAGACTTTAGGCACGAGTTATATTGTTTCCTTTTATCATTTTTAAACTGTTAGGGTTTGTCTTAGTCGAGCCTATAAAGCTCATTTCGTTTAGTCCATTGTAAACACACCATCTTTCAAGTAATAAGAATTTTCCAGTTTTCTAGTTTTCTTAAAACTATTGTCTTAAGTCTTTAGAGTTTGTGAGAATCAACTCCAAAGCATCACGACTTATCAAGCCTCCAATTCCATAGAGTCTTGTGGTGTCTTCAATCCATCCTTACTTCCATCCCATTAGTTTGCCAATCTTGAGAGTGATACACATCCAACAAGCAAAGCACCATCTATTCCATATCGATCATATTTTAATTAGGCTGAGAGTGATACACATCCAGCAGCCTAATTTCATCCTATATATTCTTTTTATTTGTTTATTTCCATTGTTTAGTTCATTGCATAAACCGCATCTCATTTGTTTTCCAGTTGTTTCAGGTTTGCAAGGTAGATCCTAGACATATCGGTAAATCGATCATTTTTTGGTCGACCCAATTTGCACATCCATCCTTACTCAGGACGACTCCCATTATGGGCTGTAACATAAACCTTCTCTGCCTGGCTGAGCGAGAAGGTCCTCGACAGTGTATGTAGCATAAGGAGCCGCCGGTGGCACCAGCAAGTCGGGATGAACTTCGGCCGCAGCAGGAGGAGGAGGAGGAGGAGGAGGAGGAGGAGGAGGAGGCGACTGTGAGACTTAGAAGACTGAGTCTCGGGGACAGTATCCAGTACCAAACAACCGGGAGCTGAAGATGATGCGCCTATATGAGTACAAGGCACGGTAAACATGTCTCTGTAATGAGTCGCTTTCTTAAGCTTATTAGCTCTAATTATCTACAAAAAAAAAAATAATTCAAAATATTAATAAAAAAAACATAAATATATTAGTAACCACCTAAAAACATGTAAAGTTACGACCTAATAAGCTAAATTCCCTAAACTAACCACCTAAACTAATTATCTAAACTATCTAGAGAGGAAGTAGAGAGGAATATCTTAAGAGGAGATTGAGGGGATCTTGCTATGAATGAGAGAACTATGGTGGCTCGAGTTTATATAGGGAATTACATTTCCTCGTAAAAACCAGGTAAGTTTACGAGAAAATAAATAGGCCTATGTTTTTTTCTCGTAAACACCACGTAAGTTTATGAGGAAATAACCAGATACATGTTTTTGTCCTCGTAAAAACCTGGTAAGTTTACAAGGAAATAACCAGGCCCGTGTTTTATTTAATGAGGAATTAACCAGGCTCTTTTTTCGGCCCACGAGGAAATACTTAAGAGGAATTAACCAGTCCCGCGTTTTTGCTTTACGTGGACTTTATGAGGAAATTGTCTTACGTGGAATTAACCAGGTCCGTGTTTTCTCTTTACTATGATTTTACGAGGAAATGTTTCTAAATCCCTAAAAACCAAAACCCCAAAGCCCAACTTCCTTAACTTATAACATCAATCTCTACTTCTTCCTAAACCTTAATATCTAATTCTTCATAATCACTTAAACCTCAATCTCCAATTCTCCAACAACTTCTTCTTGTTAATTTCATTTTCATAATCAAACAAAGTAAACACATTCATTAAGTCCTAAAATTAAAAAATTACATCATCATTCGGATACTTATTATCGTTTTCGTCATCACTAGAAACATCATTATCTTCATTAAACTCGTCTTCAACATCTTCCTCTGTGTTATAGTCGGAAAAATCATCGTATTCAAGATTATGCGGATCGATGTGAAGGATGTCATCAACTTGTTGATCAGGTTCCTCGACTCCATTGGTGTGTTCTTCTTGTAAAGGTGGCTCTTCTCCAAAGATTATGCGTCCACGTGGTGTAATTTTGATAATAAATAACCAATTTATCCCCGAGGTTGTCATCCGAGGATATGGAACAAAGCAAACTTAGTCTGCTTGGGAAGCTAATATGTAAGGCTCGAATTTGTTGTATTTTTGTCCACCATTGACATCAACTACACCGATTTTATTAACCCGAACACCTTTGTTGACGACGGTGTCGATTTTATGTTGTCTTTCGTCTTTCCTGGGACATTCAATATTGTGTTTAGGATGTTCTCAAAAAAAATCTTCTCTATATGCATCACATCGAGGTTGACGCAAAAGAAGATCCTTCCAATATGGCAATTCCCAAAATATACTCTTCTGGTGCCAGTTGTGCTGAACTCCATAATAATCAGACATATTACTGGGAACATGCCAATTACCACCACGAGGAACGGTTTCTAGAGCACCGTAGTAATCAATTTGCATTTTGATTTGTTCTCCAGTTAAATATGGAGGAAGAGTGCCTCTCATAACCCTTTTGTGTCTAAACAATGTCTTGTTTCTTCTGTACGGTTGGTGAATGGGAAGAAATCGACGGTGACAATCGAACCAACTTGTCTTCCTACCATTCTTCAACTGAAACACATTTGTCATTCCATTACAATATGGAGAAGATAATCTTTCATGGGTAGTCCATCCAGAAAACATCCCATATACAGGAAAGTCACTTATCGTCCACAGAAGCATCGCTCGCATCGTAAAATTAGTTTTCGTTGAACAATCATACGTCCTCACCCCTGTTGACCACAAATCTTTCAACTCTTTTATCAGTAGTTGTAGAAAAACATCGAGAGATCTTTTTGGATGCTTCGGACCAGATATTAATATGGTCATGAATAGAAACTCCCGTCGCATGCACATCTCTGGTGGCAGGTTGTATGGCTTAAGAAAGACTGGCCACAATGAATATTGTCTGCCTGACATTCCAAATGGACTAAATCCATCTGTGCATAATCCAAGATACACATTCCGGCTATTGCTAGCGAAATTTGGATGTACATTGTTAAAATGTTTCCAAGCTCTTGCATCTGATTGATGAGTCATCACACCCTCCGTCTGAGTTTGCTCGGCATGCCATCTCATCCCTCCGGCAGTCTCCTCAGATTGGTACAATCTTTTCAATTTGTCTGTAAATGGTAGGTACCACATCCTTCGGTATGGCACCCTATTACACTCTCGTCCTTGTGGTTTGAATCGTGGCTTCTTTTAGAATCGACATTCTTCTAACTTCTCATCATCTCCCTAGTAAATCATGCAATTTTCGATGCAAACGTCTAACATCTCCGAAAGCAACCCAAGACTATAAACCAATTTCTGAATCTCATAATAAGAATAAGCAGACACATTGTCTTCCGGCAAAAACTTTTTAAACAAGTTTGCCCAAGCCTCCATGCAATTTTCAAGTAGATTGTGATCGGTTTTAATATCCATCATTCTAGCAGCCAACGATAATTTAGAGAGACCTTCTCTACAACCATTGTAAATTGGTTGATTTGCAGCATCTAACATTTCATAAAACGTTTTTTGCATCTATTTTAGATTCTTCAGCTTCATCATGAGCTACAAATGCATCACCTACCATATCATGAACCCTATCATAATCTACCATTTGTTCCTCCAGATGGTAACTATTTTCATTATGCAAATGATCAACCGCGGGTTCAACTTGAAAATTGCTATTAGTACTGCTATGTCCATTCCCACAATTAATACAACCTTCTCCATGTTGAAACCAAATATAGTAATGTGGCGTGAAACCTCTATTTTGAATTGTTGTATTTCCGACTAGGACAAAACATTTTACCGCTTTCTTGCGTGAGCGGTGTAGAATCTGCTTGATGCATAAATGTCTCCAGCCCTTCGAAATATTCTTCGTCACTCTCCTGTTACCATCTTTGTGTGTATACATCCACCTTTGCAACTCAAAAATATTTCCATCTCCGGACATGTTTTTTCTTTCACGCTTTCAATTTTTTCTCTCTTTTATGTTTTCAATTTTTTGGGTGTGTTTCATTTGAAACTCAAACAAAATATTTATAGGAAAATTTTGAATTGGTATATGACATTTTACCTCGAATTTACGAGGAAAATTGGTAGGTATACATCCAACAACAAACACGTTTACAACTAAAAAGCCGTAGGCCTTGTTGTTTCCTCGGTAGATGGTTTCCTCGTAAAGTCCACGTAACATTAGGGAGTACTTTACGAGGAAAAGCAGTATGCCACACAATATTCTCGCTAAAAATAACGTCAGTTTTACGAGGAAACCTACATTTCGTTTATTCACGAAGATTCTACGAGGTTTTATTATTTCCTCGTAAAACACATGTAATGTAAGTTTACGAAGTCTCATTTTCCTCGTTAAATTTCATAGTTAAAAAATTGTTTTTCTGTAGTGAACAGAGATAGATGATAAACAGATGATGAAAAGCTTCAATTTGATTTGAAGAAAACACATCGAAATCACCTAAGCAAAGATCAAAATCTGCTAAACAGAAAAAATAATCGATCTAATGATTGAAAGTTATACAAACAAAACTCTTAATCCTTCTGAAAAATATTGAAGATTTAAGAAGGAAAAAGAGAAAACTCCCTCTATAATAAGAAGAGAGAGAATATATCATTCTTATTGATAGTTATTACTAGAATGTCATTTTCTCTTTTATTTTTTTATTAACAAGTAAACTGAAAAATCAAACCATAGATTCTTAACATTACGCTGGATGAATCCAAAGTAAGGCTCCAACGTAACAATAACGACATCCACCATAGTATAAGAACTGCATAGTTTTTGTCATTTATAATTATTTAAAGACATAAGCAGTTCTTCGAAAAGTATTAATTAAAAGATAATTCGATACATTACCGTAAAAATGGTTTAATTTTGAAAAGAAAACTAGATTTTGATCGTACTTTTAAAGCGCGTAATTATTTTTGGTTAACGAAGTTATTAACCCGTTTATGATAGAAATGGTTAATGTGATTGTGCAACCCATTTTGTACTTGATAAATATTTTTCATATTTGATAGAATAAATCGCAAAAATGGAATTGTAAAAAGATTCACTCCTCTTTCGTAACTTGGTTTAGAAAAATTATCTCTTCTCTTAAAATGTATGTTTTGGAGATAAAATATATGTCGGAATGTCTGCTTCAACCGGTTTGTTAGCTCTCACTACATATTAGGTTGGGGTCAAAATGTGGAATTCTATTTTGGTTGACAAAATTATTAATTCGTTTATTTTTTTTAATAATAGGAATGACCATTATCTTTGTTCACCCATCTTGTATTGATAAATATATTGAAAAAAATATTTACTCATCATTCGTAAGTTAGTTTAGAAAAATCAACTTTATTTTAAAGTATTAAATGTTGATTTGAAATATTTAGAATTTATATAATTTGTGATCTTGTAAATGCATATATCTAGGAGATTTTATTTCTATTAATCTAAAAAGCTATTTCCATTATCAATATTATGCATAGTTGTAGTATTTGTAATATAGTTTCTAATATAATTTTTTAGAATGTGATACTTGTGGTTTTTTTTCAAAATTGAGATAATTTAATAACTAAATTTAATGTAGTCTATGACTTATAATCATATATATCGTGTATCGTTTTTTAATTGCAAAGGGTCAAAAAAAAAACAGTGATAACGTAAACATATAGTTATATAGAATACCAATAATCTCCTGCAACACGAGAAGCCACGAGAGCTTCATATTTATGTCGATAATCAATACTTAAATAAGAGAACTTCATATAATTATAGAATACCAATAATATTCTGCAACACGAGAAGCCACGAGAGCTTCATATTTATAAGCAACAAAGATACATCTATATATTATTTATACTAATCTATACTAATAAAAAGAATTTTTTGAGACTCCATAACAATTTACATCAGTGTAAAATCTTTTTTTCAGAAAATACTATATGGTATTCCATAATAGATGATAGATAAATATTTAATATAAGAAAATATAAAAAATAATTAAATATATGATTTCAGAAGTAGAAATATTACATGGAACATCAATAATAATATTAGCATTTGATATAATAAAAATAAAATAATATGTAAGCATAGAATACAAAAGAATAAATAATAAATAAATACATAATATAAGAAATAAAATAACATAATATAATATGACAAACACAAATATTACATTAAACATCTATCGTAATACTTTAATAACTAAATATATAAGATAAGAAAAATAAATAATCAATAAATATACGATATAAGAAATAACAATATTACAATAAACATCTATTGTAATATTAGAATAAGTAAATATACAATATACTAAATAAAAATATTAAATCAAACATCTATCGTAACTAGGGATTTTCCCGGGCTACGCCCATGTACTAGTATAAGTTTTAGTTAAATTAAAAAATATACACTTATATTTGAATATAAATTGTTTATGTATATTTCAATCGACCGTAAACTATTAAATTGATTTAAATAAATTTGTATTATTCATTGCCTTGTGTCTATCAAATTTCAAATAATTCAACTTGCAAATTTTAATTTGTTATTACCGGAAATCAAATAAAGATAAGATGAGTAAAAGTGAACTAAACGTAGTTATGATTTAAATTACATATTATTTATTTTTATGGATTTCGTATAAAATAATTGTAAATTTACGGCCGGTTTAAATTTTGTTATAACTTTGTAATTATTAAGTTGCAATACCACATTGAGTAGTTTGATAGTGGAAATAAAATTGATCCAAACGTAAAAATAATTTTATTCTCTAAACCATTTCATGAAAAATGCATTATGAATAAAAATATATAACAGATAAATCAGACTAAAAACAATCTTTTAAAATAAATCATCATCGTAACTTTATATTTAAATCAAATAAACCAACAGTGACTCTCTAAACTAAGAACTTCGGTCTCATCTCAAAAACATTAAAGTATTTCCAATATAAAACTCTCTTTTTTTCTTCTAAAATAGAGTGTATTTTTGTTACAACCTTACTCTATTTTGGAGTGAAAATAAAATAATGAATAATAAATAAATATATTATTTCATGATGGAGTAAATTCATTTTTATTTCATTGTGGAATAAAAAATGAAGTTAAGTTGAAAATTTCTTATTCTAAAATTCATTTTGAAGTAAAAAATGAAATATGGTTAGATATACTCTTACTTTTATGCTGGTTTGTAGCTATTTTGACTTATTGTAAAGTTATAATCTGGTGTTTTAAAAAAGTTATAAATGGTGAAGATTTAATTTAATTATTCACAATTTTTAAAATTACATATGAAAATTGTTGCTGAATGAATATAATTTGAAGTTGTGGTGGTAATGTTTAGTGCTCTTGGTCTAAGTCTTTAAATAACTCTCCCTGATGTGTTTTGAGTCTTCATTTTGCACTTTCTTCATCATAACTATTACAAATGAAATGTGTTTCAATCTCTATTTTACATTCTTCATCGTAACTACTACCATTGTTCTTGTTTATGTTTTAGACTAACTCTAAATATGCTGCTTGAGCTGGTTTTTGATCGACATGTTACAAAAGAAAAAACCTATATATATGCTGTTTGAGCCCGGTTATAGAATAACTATATATATGATGTTTGATATATACGTCTTTATGTGTATATGGTCTTGTTTATTTTCAGAAAAAAATATCACTCTTTCTTTTTTCCTGTGCAAAGATCACTTTCTTGTCCCCAAAGAATATCCTTTTTACTTTTGAGATTCTTTCAGACATCAGCAATAAACCAAGAGGGAGAGAGAATAAAAGCTTTACCATCACGAAACTCAGCAGATAATTATTTAAAACCTAGCGAAAATAAAGATTAAAAATAATTTGCAATGGTTGCCATGTGCTCCAGAAAGGCAGTGAGAATTGCACGATTGCATCCTCCGGCCATGGATAGAAACCGACGAAGCTCAGGGAACCGCGTTGCTAAATTATTTAGACTCGCCGGTCCCATGTCATTTAGCTCTGGTAATTAATTTGACAAATATTGTAGAAGATTGAGTATCATTTTCAAATGTCTCACATAGTTGTTTCTTTGGAGGCTTTGGTTTCACCTTGTCCCTGTATTAAAGAAGAAACAAATCTCCTAGTCTCAACAATTGATCAGTGAATGAAAGATGAATGGTAAGTTTGTCCACAAAAAGTTTTAATGGTAACATTTAGCACCATTTCTACATGGAATATGTTGGCAACTATTTCGTGATTTAGTTTCGGGATTTATCAGTGAATCCACGCAAAAAAAAACACTGTACTGAACCGGAATCTCCTCTGCAGAAATGGTAAAATTTAACTATTAGAGCATAGTATTGGGTTCTTACTTAGAAGAGTCTCTGTGACATTAGCTGGAGGAGACACAACAAACTTGCTCTAGATTGGTCGTTTTAAAAAATGGAGACAGAAGAGTGTTGCCAGCTTAGAACACATTATTGCTCCAAGCCGCAGAAGCGATACATCTCAAGCTTGTTTGTAAAGCTTGAGCCGTTTGGATTAAGTTCCTCTTTGTTCCATGAGCTGTGTGTCTTCGTCCAACATCGTCCCCAACTTCTCCTTTTGGACCATTTATATTGGTAAGTACAGTACTTGATAGAATGATTGAAAATGATTATATTAGGTAGTTTATATACCTGTTCATCTATCAACAACATCGCAAGACCAAGTCAAGGCCCTTCAGAACTATTATTCAATGAGGTTCTACTCGGATTGAGAGACACGAAGGTTGTAGGTTTCATCAATATTTGAGCAGTGGCGTTGATGAATAATATCAACGTTGTTTCGCGTGTAGTGGTTGTGAGAGAGAGACTCTTGTTATTTATAGTATGAGAAGGGGGGATTTGGAAAGTTTGGACCGGTTACGACTACTAAACTAATCACTGCTTATCTCATCTCTAATCAAGAGAGAAGTAAAGAAGTTAGTTTAATGATTAACAGTGGGGATGATGACTTCACGGTAACGGCGAGTTTCATAAATAGAAAATGATGATAATGGAGTGGAAGAGTCGGAGAAGGCTGCCTTGCAACGAACATTGTGCTGGAAAGGAGAGAAAGATTTAAATAGGCCACTTCGATTTTTTGTCACACACATAAGTGTAGCCCGATTGTAACGTCTAGACAGTCTCACGTTGCAAAATAAAGCTTTACTATTGGTTAATTTTTTAAAGTGATGACATAAATGGAACCTAATCGATTAGGGGCGGCGCGTTGAAGGTTCAATGTCAGGCTCCCCATATCACCGGCGCGTTGAAATAATCCCCAAACTTATTAGGGGTGGCATGACCTCGACACAAAAGCTTGCACATATGCTGAACCGAATCAAACCCTTCCTTGATTGCATTGATTTGAAGCTCTGGCATATTTTCATTGATGGAATCATAAGTGATCATCACCGACTGCTGAAACCTTGGCTGAATCAAGTTTTAGTTCATCGATCTTTGTAGTAGTGATGAAGCAACGTCTGATAAACATAACAATTGGAGAAGAGAACATTTAGTTGTCGAAACTCGCAATCGAAGACTCCAAAAAAGAAAAAAAAACAATCAAGTTTTCGTATTTGGACCAAGACAAAAATCAGGATGGGCCAAGACAAAATCAGGATGGGCCAAGATGATGCACAAAAATCGGCCAAAGCCCATAAAAGCAAGATAACATGGCAATTTTAAAAATTCTGATTGGCTGATTTTTTGTGCTGATGTGGACAGCCTTCCCACTCATCTTACTGTACTTTTAGTATAGTTAGATTATTAGAGGTGGCATGACCTCGACACAAAAGCTTGCACATATACTGAACTGAATCAAACCCTTCCTTGGTTGCATTGATTTGAAGCTCTGGCATATTTGCATTGATGGAATCGTAAGTGATCATCACCGACGGCTGTAACCTTGGCTGAATCCAGTTTTAGTTCATCGATCTTTGTAGTAGTGATGAAGCAACGCCTGATAAACATAACAATTGGAGAAGAGAACGTTTAGTTGTCTAAACTCGCAATCGAAGACTCCAAAAAAGAAAAAAAAAACATTCAAGTTTTTGTATATGGGCCAAGAAAAAAATCAGGATGGGCCAAAACAAAATGAGGATGGGCCAAGACGATGCACAAAAATTGGCCAAAGCCCATAAAAGTAAGATGACATGGCAATTTTAAAAATTCTGATTGGCTGATTTTTTTTGTTGATGTGGACAGCCTCCCGACTCATCTTATTGTACTTTTAATGTTGTTAGATATTAAAATAAGTAAATAAATAAAATGTATAGTAAAATAATAATAAGTAAATATACAACAGGAAAAATAAAAATATTACATCAAACATCTATCGTGATATTATAATAACTAAATATATAATATGAGAAAAATAAACAATAAGTAAATATACAATATAAAAAATAAAAATATTATATTAAACATATATTTTATATTACAATAAGTAATCATACCATATGAGAAATAGAAATATTACATCAAACATCTATCGTAATATTAAAATAAGTAAATAAATAAAATGTATAGTAAAATAATTTAAGTAAATATAGAATTGGAAAAATAAAAATATTACATCAAACATCTATCGTAATATTATAATAACTAAATATATAAAAATAATAAAAATAAATAATAAGTAAATATACAGTATAAGAAATAAAAATATTATATTAAACATATATTTATATATTAGAATAAGTAATCATACCATATAAGAAATAGAAATATTACATCAAACATCTATCGTAATATTAAAATAAGTCAATAAATAAAAGGAGAAATTACTAAAAATGACTCAAAACTTGATTTCAAATGCAAAAGTGTACCTCAAATTCAATCAAACGGAAAAGTAACCCAAAAGACTATTGAAAATATAACAAACTCCTAATTGGCTAACAAAAAAATTGTATTCAGTTTTACCTTAATAACATTTACGCGTGAGGTCTTCTCTAAGAAGACTTCCCTGTAAGTCTTCTACGGACGAAATCTATAGAAATTTTCTCAAACAATAAATCTTAAAAATAATTTATAAAATTTAAAAAAAATATTTATATGGGGAAAAATAGAAATCATATAACCACAAACATTTGTAAATGATGTAAATTTATATCAACTAAAACTGAATTATTTTCAACCTAGATGATTTAATGTAGAATTAGTCATGATAGTCACTGGCTTAGATTTTAGTAATATATGTTATAGTATTGTAGATAGTTTTAGGGGTAGATTTTGAAATCTTATCTTTTTAACTTTTTATTTTTTGATTTGACGAATATGTGTTAGTGATTCTCTAATAAGATGATTTTAAACACTTTCTAAGTTTTTTTTATGTTTAAGGAAGTGTTTTTGCTTAATTAATTGAATTTTGGGGTTTCAGAAGACTTCCAGAAGTCTTCCCGGGAAGCCTTCTAACTCCTGGAAGACTCCGAGAAGACTTCTCAAGAAGTCTTCCAAGTACTGGAAAAATTTCTGGAAGACTTCGAGAAGACTTTTCAAAATAAGATGATATGTGTTTTCCGCCTAATGCGAAGTCTTCCAGAAATCTTCCACAAGTCTTATAGAAGTCTTCTCATGTATTATATTATAGGGGTTTGGAAGACTTCCAAAAGAATTCATAATTTGAGAATTCTTCTATATCGAAATATTTAACCTAATTGAGATTTTTGCCTCCATATAGAAAGAAAATGTACACATATTCTTTTTTCCTCTCAAATGGCTGCAACAAAAATGTAATGATTCTGCTAAGCACATGATCAAGAAAGCAAAACCTATCGGTCCTAAAATGCTCTAGATTCCTATGAAACCACTGCCTCATTAAATTGATAAAACCATCCATATGCTGCATTGAAAACATAACAAGCCAGAAGACTTCAAGAAGACATAACAAGTCAGAAGACTTCAAGAAGACATCCTCCTGAAGACTTCTGGAAGACTTTCAGAAGAAGTCATCCGGAAGACTTTCGGAAGACTTCCAGAAGACTTCTGGAAGACTTCCAGAAGATTTCCAGAAAACTTCCAGAAGACTTCCAGAAGACATCCTCCATGAGACTTACAGAAGACTTCCACAAGTAAACCTTAAAAATCTTACCGATTAGTAGAGCCATTTTAAGGGTGTTCGGATGGTGGAATACCACAGACTTGGCCCCGATGGTCTTTTATCAAAAGCTACTTTATGATTCTTGAAAAACAGCAAAACTAGATCAACCTACAACAACAACCAACTTAATGTTCTGTGGAAGATTAGTACATACGGATCTTTTTTCAAAAATCCAATAAGCAACTTATTTTTCTTCTTGTCAACGGGAGCAAACGGATCATAGCCAAGACCAGCCTTCTTGTTCGGTACGATCACTTTGGCTGTGATGTTGCCCTAATAAGGAGACTGTTGTGATGCAGCAAGCTTCCTATCTCGCTCACTCTTTCCCCTGAGGAATGCCATGGTATCATCTTTCTTTACCCTGCATCTCTCTTCCTCCCTATCCAAGTCTGATGTGGTTGGTCCAATTTTGTCCATAATGACAACACTTGGATCTTCCACCTCCGGGACCAGAGGTGCATTGATACTACTCATTTGTTTTTGGTCAGTGTCTTTGTTCACACTTCCTGCTTTCTTCCCATTCACACTCTCACTCTGCAATTTCGAGTTCAATCCACATAAAACTAACTTAGCCAAATGTTTCAATCAAAAAATAAAACACATGTACCATCTATCCAATCAACAAATGAAACAAAATCCATACAAAATACAACTTTCACTTCTTATTCTTAGTATTCCTCTTCATTTTGATTTTGGAAGAGGTTTCAGTACTAACCCCTAGTTCGTGCGCAGTCTTATCCGGTTCTGAAACTTTGAGTTGAAGTTCATTGTGGTTGATTCCCACCTTCTTCTCCACAGCTTCAATCCTATCGGCAAGAAGCTTGATCTCATTTTGGCACTGCCCACACCCATCATTCATAACTTTTGTCAAGTTCTTGAAACTTTGTTCAAAATCTTCTTTCTTAACCCCACTCCACGAAACAGAAGTCTCAGTACGAGCTTCAGAACGAGCCTCAGAGACTATACGAAGTTTCTTCCAGTGTCTTCTTTCTTCCTTGAAAGGAAGCTCAAGAGATTCATCCTTAACAATGATAACCTTTGGATTAGTCCACGGCTTAGTACCATGGTCTGCCCAGCACTCTTTGCCCCACTTCATCTTACCTTCACCACCACACATGAGATTCACGAGGTTTTCAACTGCCACATCGATGTTATCATTGTTCCACTGAGGGAACAATTCACCAATCTCCTTCACCACAAGGTTCACCACGCGAGTCTGCAGGAAGTAATGAATATCAAGTTAGATACTGAGACAATAATCACTACCATACTATTGGGAATAATCAGACATACATGTGTGCAGATACCCTCTTTGACAAATTTTCGTCCTTTATGTCCCTTATAAGCCAGCAAAGGAGGACTTGGTTTGTTTCGTATGGGCTATCCATAATCCGCAGCAAAGTCATGTAGAGCGAAGTAGATCCAGACTTGGAGTACTTGAACAAACCCATTAATGGTATAAGATTTTGTAAAATCCTTAGCCTTCACAGAGTCCATAAGGATCTTAAACGCCAATCTCCCCCATGGGTAGGCCTCAAAGTCTTCTACATTCATCACTAGCCTGGCAGGACTAGCCCGTGTAGCGGATGTGGACTTTCGTCCTTCAATGAATCTTGTGTAGATGGCTAGGTATCCCAACCTCATGGGGTCATCCCGAGACCACTGTCCACATCTCTCACACCTCCACTATTTGCTGGGAGCTTGGACCAGAATCGATATCAACACCCATCAACTCCCATAACCGATACAACTCCTATGTCAGCCCTACATGAGGATTATCCACATGCTCAACATACTCGCAGTTAAGACCGGTGAGATGTTCGAACTCAATGAGTGAAAACCTCACCGGCTCTGAACCAATGAGACTCCAAAGCTCGTACTTCTTCTTGACATCAAGCTGAAAAGTAGAGCATATAGTGAACCAGCCTAGACACCCAACCATAGTTCAACTCCCAAAACTTTATGAAGACTCCCAACCTAGAGTTCCTCAGCTCCTCCCATTCATCAGCATGAAGAGCATCCTTTACAGCAGGAAGTAATCTGGGGTCATCAGTATGATATCCAATGCTCTTCAATGGAATAGGATCTTCCTCTAGGGTGAACAACCTCTTTGGGAGTTCTAGTAATTCCATTTTATAACCTGCAAACAATGACAAAACAACATCTCAAACATAAAACAAACACACCAAGAGTTCTATACTAACATCCAGACTCTGGAAGACTTTGGAAGACTTCGGAAGACTTACGGAAGACTTCGGAAGACTTACGGAAGACTTCGGAAGACTTAAGGAAGACTTCAGAAGACTTACAAAAGACTTACGGGCGACTTACCGAAGACTTACAGAAGACTTACCGAAGACTTACGAAAGACTAACCGAAGACTTACGACAGACTTCATGGAACACTTCATGGAAGACTTACGGAAAACTTCATGGAAGAGTTACGAAAGACTTCATGGAAGACTTTTGGAAGACTTCATGGAAGACTTTTGGAAGACTTCATGGAAGACTTTCGGATGGCTTCCATTAAGTCTTCCGGATGACTGAAGTCTTCCGGATGACTTTTGAAGTCTTTCGGATGACTTCCATAAAGTCTTCTGGATGACTACCATGAAAACTTACGGATGACTTCCATGAAGACTTACGGGTGATTTCCATGAAGACTTACGGCAGACTTCTGGGAGACTTATGGACAAATGGGTCAACTTGAGGTCGGAAAGGAAAGAAATAGAGAACGAAGTCACAAAGAGAAACGAACGGTTTCAGATCTGAAATAAAGAGGAACCGGTTAGTCGGAAGAGATTCGTCGGAAATCGTCACAGTAATCGCCTTAGAAGAGGAGGCTAAGGTTTTCACCAACTTTTTTTCTAAAACACCGAAAAGTGAAAAAAAAACAGTGAAAAAATACTATTTATATGTACGGTAAATTATCAGGTTAGGTTAAATATATTTTGGTTTTTTCGGTTAATTTCAAATTGAAGGTAAATGAAGTTCAAGTTTGGTTTGGAAGACTTCTTGAGAAGTCTTCTCGGAGTCTTCCAAGAAGTCTTCCATGAAGTCTTCTACTGCATTATATGTTAGAAGACATCGCGGGAAGTCTCTGGAAGTCTTATGAAACCCTAAATCAATTAACTAACCAAAAACACTTCCTTAAACATAAAATAAACTTAGAAAGTGTTTAAAATCATCTTATTAGAAGATCACTAACACATATTCGTCAAATTCAAAAAATAAAAAGTTAAAAAGATAAGATTTCAAAATTTACGCCTAAAACTACCTACAATACTATAACATATGTTACTAAATCCTAAACCAATGAATATCATGACTCATTCTACATTAAATCATCTAGGTTGAAAATAATTCAATTTTAGTTGATATAAATTTACATTATTTACAAATGCTTGTAGTTACATGATTTCTATTTTTCCTCTATATAAATATCTTTTATAAATTATTTTTAAGATTTATTGTTTGAGAAGACTTCTAGAGAAGTCTTCCGGAGAATACCTACATGGAAATCTTCTAAGAGAAGACTTTTGGAAGACTACTAGACGAGTCACATAAGCCTTCCGGAAAACTTCGCCATTAGGCGGGAATTTGAATTTCACTGAAATTCAAGCGGGAAAATTGTAGAGTTTTCTGTGAAGTCTTCCATGAAGCCTTCTACTGCATTATATGTTAGAAGACTTTTCGGGAAGTCTTCTGGAAGTCTTCCGGAACCCTAAAATCAATTAACTAACCAAAAAACACTTCCTTAAACATAAAATAAACTTAGAAAGTGTTTCAAATCATCTTATTAGAGGATCACTAACACATATTCGTCAAATTCAAAACAAAAAAGTTAAAAAGATAAGATTTCAAAATCTACGCCTAAATCTACCTACAATACTATAACATATGTTACTAAACCCAAAACCAATGAATATCATGACTCATTCTACATTAAAGCATCTAGGTTGAAAACAATTCAATTTTAGTTGATATAAATTTACAACATTTACAAATGTTTGTGGTTACATGATTTCTATTTTCTCCCCATATAAATATTTTTTTATAAATTTTATAAATTATTTTTAAGATTTATTGTTCGAGAAGACTTCTAGAGAAGTCTTCCGCATACGACTTCCAAGTTTTCTCATAGAAGATTTCTCTAGAAGTCTTCTCACGCGAAAAGGTTATTATGGTAAAATTGAAAACAGTTTTTTTTTGTTTGCTCACAAGGAGTTTGTTGTATTTTCACTAACCTTTTGTGTTACTTTTGCATTACTTTTGCATTTGATTGAATTGGGGATACATTTTTGCATTTGAAATCAAGTTTTGAGTCATTTTTAGCAATTTTCCTATATAAGAAATATAAATATTACATTAAATATATATTATAATATTAGCTTTTGATATAAAATAAGAAAATTAGAATAACGAATATATAATATTATAAAAAATAAATTAATAAGTAAATATACAAGATAAAAATATTATATAGTTAACATTTGAAAATTAAAATAGTTCCGCACATAGAGCGGTTTAACCTCTAGTCTATACTAATAAAATGGATCTTTTATGGTTTTGTAGTGCGTCCGGATCAGCATAAAATCATTGTTTCAAAAGACGCCACATAGTATTAAAAATAGATAATAAGTAAATATACAATATAAGAAAAAATAAAAAATAAGTAAATATATAATTTTATAAAAATAAATATTAAAATAAACATTTATACTAATATTAACATTTTATATAAGAATAAACAAAAATAAATAATAAGTATACAATACAAGAAAAAAATAAATACTAAATAAATACACTGCTTAAAAAACTACTTAAAATATGTCTTAAATATATATACTTATACATTTTCTTATTTTCAAATATTTTTATAAGTAAATAAAAATATTTAAATTAATTAATAAATAAATATACAATATAAGAAATAGAAATATTGCATTAAAAATATTATAATATTATCATTTGATATAAAAGTAAAAAAAATAAAATAAATAAATATATAATATGAGAAAAATAAAAAATAAGTAAATATACAATATAAGAAATGGAAAAAAACTAAATTAAAAATCTACCCTAAAAATGTATAGTAAAATAAATAACCAGTAAATATAAATATTACATTAAACATCTACCGCAATATTAGAATAGGTAAATATAAAATATAATAAAAATAAATAATAAGTAAATATATAAAATAAGAAATAGAAATGTTACATTAAACATCTATCTTAATATTATCATTTAACATAAAGCAAGAAAATTAAAATAATTAAATATACAATTTAAGAATAAATAAACATACACTATAAAAAACAGAAATATTACATTAATCATATATCATAATATTAGAATAATTAAATATACAATAGAATAAAAATAAATAATAAATAAATATATAATATAAGAAATAGAAAAACTACATTAAGCATTTATCTAAAAAGTTTATAGCAAATATATAATATAAAATATAATTATTATATTAAACATCTATTATAATATTATCGTTTGATATAAAATCAAACAAATTAAAATAAATAAATATATAATATAATAAAAATAAATAATAAATAATATACAATATAAAAATATTTATATACTTAATATTTTAATAGTAAAATAAATTTGCGCGTATTGCAAATTAACCAGTAGTAAAATAAAGTTTTGCCTTTCCTTCGTGCCCTACATCAGGGATCAAATGCTGATATGGACCACTAGGGGTCAGAAAAATCTCATATGGACCTCTTATTTTTTTATTTAAAAAATGAATTAAAAAGAATTCAAAAATAAATGGAAAATACCATAAAATGTACAAACTTCAATTTAATTACAAACCCAACGACTGAAGCCCACTAACCCGACCAGACCCAAAACCAGACCCAAAATCCGACCCAGATTTGAACCCTTTTTTTTTGTTCATCCTATCTTCTTCATTCTTTTTTTTTCATTTTAAATCAAAACAAAAAAAATTCAATCACTTATCAATTTTCATTTTCTTATCTCAAATAAATCCACCTAATCTTATTTAATCATTTATGATTTATTCGAAATCAAATTTCATCATCTACGTACGAGATTTATAAAAAAATAAGAACACTAAGTATTAATAGTACAACTAGTAAAACTCCAACTAGTGCAATTAGTACAACTAGAACAAGTATAACTTGTACAACTAAATTGAGTATAACCAATATACGTGATATAACTGTAACTCAAAGAACTAATACAACTTTGTAACTAATATGGTGATATTTGGTCAAAATCAATGTATAGCTAGAACAATTATAATATGTATAATGAATACAACCTTACAATTATATGATTATTTTAATTTTTGTTTTCAGCATATGAATGATGTTATAGAAAAGGCTAATGTATAACCAATGAAAATGTTGGTCCAATCTTCCTAAATGTGTCAAAATATATTAATAATTTATTTATATAACATTTGTTTGGATGATGATTTGTTTTACCATTTGTATTAGTTGTACTATTTATGAAAAAAACATCTTTATGTTTTTATCCCAGAAGCCGAAGAAGACAACTATTGAACCAGAAAAGGTTGTAGTATAAGATCTGGAAGATATGCTCCAAAAGATAATGCATAGGCTATCAGGAGTTCGAAAAGGATGCATATGCATTAACGTTTGGTATTTAAACTACAAAAATAATAGTTTAATTGGTACAATTGATTTAACTACAATAGTAAGAATTAGAGTAATAATAATCATATATACAAGAAGAAAATGGTGAAACTTGCATCTTTGATATAAAATGATAACATACTTATGTCTACAAATTTGATTTCAAATAGTTTTTGATTCTTATGTTTTCAAATTAGTAAAATCCACTCATAACACTTTTGATTAAATAAAATATATGTTCATAAATAAGCAGTGAAAAGTGATAATTATATATATAATTTTCATCATTAGTATATATTTGTAAAAACAAGAAAGACTATGCAATAAATAAGAGAAGACGAAAAAAGACGCGGCGAAGAGAAGAGATGTGGTGAAGAAGAATGAAATTGTGGCGAAGAAGAGGAAGCTCGATCGTGGTGTCCACGGTGGGTCATCGTCAAATACAACCAAGCGGGCTCGAAATCGCAAGAGAGAAACCGCATCTTCTTCGGACCATCAAAGCGGTCTTTACTCGGAATCATCAACACTTTCTCCATCTCAACCCACTAGTGAGCCCCATAAATCATCAAGTCAATAGAAAAAAAATTATAAGTATTTTGGTATAATTAATACAAAAACTTCAACTACACAATTATATTTAAGAATGTTTAAAAGATGATGTACATTTAAAACATGATGCACATTTAAAAATAATAAATAAAATAAAAAGTATTTTTATGAGTTTTTAAGTTGTACCAGTTGTATATAGTTGTACTAGTTTTTAAGTTGTACGAGCTTGTGCATAGTTGTACTTTGGCAATGAAATTGAAAATATTAGTTGTACCATATAATTAATGTAATTACCTCAGTTGTACCACATATTTATGTTTACATGTCTTTGCCCGGTTGCAATGAAATCATCAATTTCGTAAAAACATATTTCATGTATGTTTTCCAAAAATTATGTGGACAAACAAGTTAACAAACCTAAGAAGTATAAGGTAAATCATGCAAAATTATATGGTGGTGTAAGAATTGTCAAAAAAAAAAATCATGAAACATAATAAGGAACCTATGTAACACTTACCAATTTGGCCATTTGATTTTTTATTTTGTATGAAGTACCCAATAAATACATAAATTTCAGAAACTGAATAGTTGTACCAGTTCTACCAGTATCACTTATTTGATAAATAAAACATAGTTGTACTAGTTATACTAATATGACATGTATGATTTAATATATACTTAGACACGAGTTGTTTACATGTTTAGTGTAAAAGGGTTTTATCAATATTTTCACATTATAAATTTGTAAAATTGTGTTAAATATTTCTTTTTCATAATAATATGAATTACCTAGTTAAGAAACTTAAAAATATAAGGTATATAAGGCAAAATTAATGGTGTAATGTAATAATTTAACAAAATGTTGAAATCCTCAAATAAAATATACAAAATATTATCACCATTAACTAACTAAGATATTTTTTGTTTATTTCATATGGAAAATATGATTTTTTAGTCGTGTCAGTTACATCAATTGCATATTATACATGAATTATATAATTTATATATCAATTATACCAGTTATACTAGTTATATCATTTGTTAATATATTTAGTTGTATGAGTTATACTAGTTATACACATCATAATGAGAGAATAGAAATTGTGTGGCCGTAATTGAATAATGAAAAAATGATTTTATGGTTGAAAAAATGTGGGTCCCAGTCGAAAGAGAAAAAAAATCGTGTGGCTTAGATTAAAAGAGATGTGAGATGATCCAATGGTTGAGAATGCACTTTCATTAAGGGTAATATAGTAATTTAATCTTATTTGGTCTATGTAGATTAGTTTTGGTTGTGTGAGATTTTTTTTTTCTGCCTTTTGGTCCATTTTAGATTAGGGTCCCTACATCAGCAATGTGCAGATGGCAAATTAAGACACGTGGCAGGTCAATTTTTTTTTGCTATCGATTGATTTTTGTGTCGGGCCAGTTGTTTTATCTTTTGTTTGTGTTATAAAAAGCTTGGATTCGGCTTTTATATTAATGTTCTGGTATCTGGGCCAATAAGCTTAGGTTTGTTTTAACACAAGCTTTGTTGGTTACACTGCCAAAGTGCTAAATCACTCACGGAGCTGTGTAACCCTAGCCGTATTGGTAGCAGGCCCGTCTCTTGGCATGTGCCAAAGGAGCATTTGCACAGGGTCCAAAAAATTTGACAAAATTTTAGTTAGTGTTTAGGGCCTTTTTTTGAAAAATTTAGGGCCTTTTTTTACAAATTTCTTTTACTTTTTTGTTGTAAATATAGATTTTGCACATGGTCCATACTGATTCTGAGACGGGTGGTAGCACTACACATTCACCTCTCCGATGACGTTACACTACTTAATTTTCAATGCATCATTAATTTCATCTTAATTATGTGTATATATAAACCGTCTGAGAGCCCAAGCCATCATTTCCTTTTACCGTTTCATTGCTCCCGATTCTTCTCAAACAAAGCCTCTGATAATGGCCACTTCTCAAATTCATTATTTGGAGTTTTACTTTATTTTACTTTTCAGTTTCACATTATTTAAGTTTATGTTCAGAGTATGTCGTTCCTTATATGACTTTTCAGTTCCACATTACGCATTTTTTTAATAAGTTGTTTCTTGATCCATCCTTCTTGTTCTAAGGCATCTCAACTTGCAATAGTCTGGTTAATACTAGCTTTTATGATAAGCTTAACTGTGATTTTTGTATATGTGAAAAAATTTAAGATAATTGATTTGGGTATTTATGTCACCAAAATGTGATTATCTTTTCCGGTACACATCCTTTAGAAGTATAGGCTTAAGTATGCTTATGACTTTCCGAGAACTGATTCGCGATACCGTGTGAATGAGTCTAAAGCAAGGGGAAATGTCATGTGGTGATTGCACGGACAGTAAATATGACTTTCGAACCTTGGAAAATGAATGCATCGTCCGTTAGACGGGATGGGGCCCATAGGCCGAGTGAGCGGGCGTGGGTAACCCACTAGTCTTGGGCGGCCAGGACGTTAAAAGTGGTATAAGAGTTAGTTAGCCATCTCGGTTCTGACTCGAGAGGCGTGTTGAGACCTGTTGTGGTGCGCAACGAGGACGTTGCACTCTGTGGGTGGGGTTGAATTATAACATCATGATTTCTAGTATATATGAAAATGCTTAAGATAATTGATTTGACTACCTATGTCACCAAAGTGCGCTTACCTTTTTCGATACACATCCGTTTATAACTCTAGGGTTAAGCGTGCTTATACTGGAGTAGTGAAAGGATGGGTGAGTTATCGAGAGGTGATTCGTGATACCATGTGAGTGAGGCAAAAGCACGGGAAATGTCATGTGGTGATTGCATGGACAGTAAACGTGAATTTTGAGCCTTGAAAAATTAATGTATCGCCCGTCAAACGGGATGGGACCCACGGACCGAGTGAGTAGGTGTGGATGGCTCATTAGCCGTGGGCGATCAGAGCGTTAAATTAACATTCTTACATAAAGTCGGGAAATGAAAACATTAATGCTTCCCCTTGCAGAGCTATTATTGGCTAATATCTTATTCTTTTGAAGTCAACTCTATGTATATACAAGGTTAGTCTGATTACTGGCAGCTAATCAGCTGTGGCCGCTTCAGTGAATTGTCCAACTTCTCGGTGACTGCTTTGGTTAAAGAACATTCACGAACAATGATCACATACAAGTAACCACACCACTGTTTGGATCGCACACTGATCTAACCAATTGTATAAAATTTGAGAAACCCCTAACCTTAACCAACAATTCAGCCAAGAAGATAACAATTATTAACACACATATACTAACCTGACCGCAATACAACTCCTACAATGTTCCCAGTTTTAACGAACGTCATGAAAACACTAATCACTACACGCAGCCGCTACAATTTTTACCATCAACAATATCCTGACAGCTAGATCATCTCAGAACACCAAAAGTATGTTTGTCAACCCACCACTACTTTCTCAATGAAATAAACACATACTCCCCCAAAAGTGGTAGCAACCCCGACATCACAAATATTTCAGAAACATTCCACTTCTTTGAACCGAGTTTGGTCGGATCTGAGTATAAGAGAGACAAAACTCGTCGGTGAGTTATACAAAAGCGTTTATTAGACTAGGACGATGTTTCTTGGTTAGAAAATAAGGAAATGGACGACGAAATTAAACTGGTGCTCGTGGAGCTGGTCGGGAAAGTACAAATCGACAGAATGCAAGATAAACGAAACCCTAATTATAGCCGCCAACTGTGTATGTTAATATCTGGATCCCTTTTATGTTGCCTCTTGTTCTCTTTATATAGATGTTTTTACATCTGTTTCTCTAGGTCGGCTTGTCCCAATGGGCTACATATTGTAGGGCCAACTTACCGGGCCTACGAGTTAAACTACTGGGCCAGAAGCTTTCAGTCGCCTCCGTCGGTCGACTAAAAGCAGTTCTTAGTCGACTATTGAATCGAACCGTTGCGCTTGCTTTGGATCTTGCAAGCGAGCTGATGCTTCAAGACTGATGGACCAGACATGCTATCTGATGGGCCTTGTGAAAGGATATAATCCACATCTTACACCACCCAAACAACCACTTCGAAACTGCACCTCGGAGGCCATTTCTATAAATATACATCTGAGGTCGGCTTTAAAAAAATCATATCATCCCACTCCACCTAAACTTCACCATAAAACATCAAAAACCTTTGTTTTTTTAAAAAATATAACGTTTTAAGTATACAACACCTTTTTACCAAAAAAAAGGAGTGACTTACCACTTAAGACATTTTTTTTACCTTTTCTTTATTGTCTGAGACATATTTTGCGTGAGGGACACATTTCCAGAAACCGAAGCATGTTGTGGACCAATGGGTAAGATTCATTGATAAGAAACATATCGGTGAACATGGGTATTTGTGGTGTGGATGCAGTAGGTGGACAAGGTAACTGCTGAAATTATAGATGTGGACAAGGCAAAGTTTTTGTTGTAATGATTGAAAATGGGGTTGTGGTCAAGGTGAGGGTTTAGTTGTCGATGTGGACACGGCGACATGAGGTTGTAGTTGTTATGATGGTTAGCTTTTGGGTGACCATTTATGTCAAGCATAGTTTTGTACGAAGAAGCATGTTGATAGAAAATCAATGGATGGCACAAAGAACCTAATAATAATAACGAAAAATTTGCAAAAAGTTTATAAAGCCACGAATTTTTTTTGATGGTAAATAAAAAGTGATCTATTATACACCTAAAACCCGATTAAGAAGAGCGAACAAAGGAAAATTCTAGAACAGAGAATGATATATTACAAAAAAATGAATTTTATAGAATTTATAAACAAAAAAGAAGATAAACATGAAATTTATTCAAAAAAAAAGAAAGTAAACACAAAATTTTACAAAAGTTAAAGGATTAAGCGTGCAAAATGAGATATTTAGCCATTGGTGCTCGAGCTTCACTCTACGACTTTGAACGGCCACCATGGCAAATCCCGAGCTCGATTTGGTTAACAATGGCGGTTGAGGGTCGACTATAGAATATAGTTCGAGATTTGGATTTCCACCAATGCCTTCAATTCGCTTTCACTGCCAACCAACTAGAGTTTGACTTGAAGCTTTAATCGCAAGCTTTCACCTTGAACTACCTTCCATGAAGGAACTTCCCCAATAACCTAAATCAAAAGCCCACCATAGGGACAACGAAGATATTACTCCAACATGCAACAAAAACCAAGTTTATAGTTAGACAATGGAGACAAAAGATTTCTTTCAAATGGAAAAGATTGAAGATTCGGTATTTGTAGTGAAAATTTTGTAGAGAGGAAGAATATAAAACAAATCTAAATTTAGATTAATAAATTAGAAGTTATTTAACTAAAATAAAATCTATAGAGAAATCTGATTCCTTTAGAAACAAAACATAACAAATGATTAAAGATTAAAACATAGTATAAGATATAAACAAAAAAAACAGTCAAAACTAGAAAGATGAAAGTTCGATACAACTGAATCAGGACATAGACTCTTTGTTTAAATGATGGAGGTGCGTAGATAGATAGAGTTCCAGCTTGTTCGTTTTAATTTTATTTTTCAACCATTTAATTAAAAATTAATAATGTAATTAAATTTTAGTTCAAAGAAAAAGCAGACAAAGAACAAGCAAAAAAATGTGCTACTATCATAATGTGTCTCTCAATGTAATTGAAAAGATGAAATGTGTTTTTCAATGTAATTTTCTCAAAAAAGTATAACATCTCAGTTCATTTAAATAACGAAAATCCCATAACATAACGCAAATTCCCCACCCACACAAAATCACAAACCATCCTTTGCTCAAAAAAAAAAAAATAGAAAAACCATCCTATTATCCCGAAGTTAAGAGCCCACAACATAATGTAAATCTACGAACCTTTAATATTGGACAAACAAACTATATTATTTAGCCCCAACTACAAAAATATAACCACCGCACATAAACCATCCAATTATTTTCAAAAATCCAACGAAACACTCAAACACCAAACCAAACCCAAAGCAATAACAGCATTGCTATTCTTAAATTCCCACCAAGTTTATACAATTATCACCACTTACATATAAGACACTTGGGGATAATTAATTGTTAGTCGAATAATGTGATATAAATTAATTGGTTTATTAGGTAAATAAAACATACTAGATGGTTGCCCGTAAATTTGAAGATATAAATATTGTATATAATATATGTTAAATGTATAAATTTTGAATAATAATTTGAAATACTAAAAAGATAATTTTAATATCAAATACTTTGAAAATCTAAAATTTCAAGGGGAAATTTCTTTCTACCACAAGTTTGATATCACTATTCAAATTTACCTTTGATGAAAAACTATTTTCAAAAATACCTTAAATTTTTGATGAAAATAAACTTAATTATTTTTTTAAATATTATAAAAAAAATTAGACACTCAACCTCACCCTTTAACATTAAACTCGAAACAATAATCACTAATGTGTAAACCCAAAGGTTAATATATTATGATAATGTGTATTTTTGAAAAGTGGTACTTAACTTATGCTATTTTTAGCAATTTTTTAAATTTCAATACTATATTTTAGAAGCATGAGAATTAATGATAATTCAGTAATATTAATCTAAGTCAATATAAAATATTTATTTTACTTGATTTTGATCATATGAATGAAATCATTATCATTGAACCTATGAATCTATTTTAAAATACTTTTTAATCATTAAATTATCTTATTTGTCAACTTATTTAATTTTAATGCAAACTAGATTTCGATCCGCATAACCTCGCGGATGTTTATTTTCATTTATATATTTATAGATATTTATTTTACATTATTAGTGACATAAATTTTTAACTTAATCATATTTTTAATTTTTATATAATTAATTCAAATACAATAATTTTATTGATTATATGTCGTAATTGCTCACTTTCTTAAACCATTACATGTATTTGTCGCCTCTTATTATATATTTGTCTTATTAGATTGGGAAATTTGCCAAATATGACTAAAAACTTGATTTTAAATGAAAAAGTATACCCAAACATCAATCAAATGCAAAACTAACTCAATAGCCTTGTGAAATTACAACTAGACCCTTATGACCAATACAAAAACCAAAATTTATTTTGACGAATATAACCCAGGGAAGTCTTCTGAGTTTTCTGAGTTTGTGGAAGTCGTCTGGACGACTTAACTTTAAGTTGTCTGGAAGTCGTCTCGTATAGTTGATCTTAAAAATAATTTAGAAATTTTATAAAAAAAATTTCAGGGGAAAAATTGAAATCATGTAGTTATAAACATTTTTAAATTATATAAATTAATATATATAGTAAAATTTAATTATTTTGAACATAGATGAGTGAACATAGTGAGTCATGGTATTCTTTGGTTTAGGGTTTTGTAACATATGTTGTAGTATTGTTTGTATTCTTAGGGTTTCGTTTTTTGAAAGCTCAAATTTTTGTTTGAAAATTATTTTTTTACTATTTGTGTTTATTTCTGTGTATATTAAACATTTTTAGGTTATATTTGATTTTAATGAAGTGTTTAGTTAGTTAATTAAGTTTATAGTTTATTTAAGGTGTAGACAACTTACCTGGAAGTCGTCTGACGAATAGTATTTACGGGGTGGAAGACTTCCAGGAAGTCTTCTCGTGGTTTTTACCTTAGACGACTTCCATGAATTAGTTTGATTAATAGTATTTACGGGTCTTCTTGTGGTTTTTACTTCAGACGACTTCCAGGTAAGTCGTCCATACTAGCTCGAACTTTTCATTTTACCTTTGTACATTAAATTTAACTTGATAATTTACCGTAGATATAAATACTATTTTTTCACTGTATGTAGAAAAACACAAAACCCTAGCGTCATTTCTCTCTGAGGCGATTTCGAAAGCCAATCTTCTTTTTCCATTGAATTTCCCATTTTCGTCGTTCTCACCGCCGCTGATCTTGCGTTTTACGATGAATCTTGTTTTTCCTTCATACATAACTAACTAACCATCTGTTTTTTTTTCATATCTGAAACTGAATCGCCGGTAACTTAAGGCGTTTAACGGCCGTTAAATCCTATAAGTTTTAGTCTTGATTTTTGCAGATCTGTAACCGCTGGTATTGCATAAATTCCCCGACTGTAAGTCATCCATTTTTTATATTTATTTACATTTTCTGGGGTTTGCATTCTCTCGTTCTAGTGAAAGACTACTCAGAAGACTTCCTCGAAGTGGAAGACTTCGTAGAAGACTTCAGGGAAGTCTTCCAGAGTGTAAGACTTTGTAGAAGACTTCCAGGAAGTCTTCCAGAGTGTAAGAGTTTGTAGAAGACTTCTTGGAAGTCTTCCAGAGTGTAAGAGTTCGTAGAAGACTTCCGGGAACACTTCGAAGTCTTCTGAGAAGTCTTACACTCTGGAACACTTCTTGAAAGTCTTCTGAGAAGTCATCTCACTAAAACTTACATGCAAGTCTTCCAGTATATGAATTTTGAGATGTTGGTTATTGATTTTTTTGCAGACCGGAAAATGGATTTACGAGAACTACTGCAGATGATATATACATTAGTGGAAGAGCCCATTCCTGTCAAAAGCCCATTCCTGTCAAAAGCATTTCCTATCATACAGATGATTCGAAATTGCTTACTGCTATAAGGATCTCTACATGATGACGAATATAAGGAGCTGAATGACTCAAAGTTGGGAGTGTTCATCAAATTAAAGGAGCTGATTTTTGGATGGGCATCAAGGCTGGTACATTATATCCTCATTTTCCAGCTTGACATTACGAAGAAATATGAGCTCTGGAGTCTTGCTGGTCCAGAGCCAGTGAGCTTTTCGCTGATAGAGTTTGAACACCACACTGGTTTGTACTGCGATTACATCGAGGACCTGGAAAATCCGAGGTGTGAGGTGACGAAGGAGATGTCTTCTTTCTGGGAGATAATGGGAGTTGATGTCTATGCTGGTCCAACTTCTGAGCAGATCATAGCAGCATGTCAGAGATGCCAAGACTGGACTTGGGATGATCGAATGCAGCTCGGATACCTTGCCATATTCACTCGATTCTTTGAGGGGAGAAAGTACTCAACAATTGATGGACTTGGAAGAATTTAAAAATTATCCATGGGGAAGAGTGGCATTCAAGGTGCTGATGGACTCTCTGAGGGGAAAAGATTTGACAAAGACTTACACTATTGATGGGTTTGTAAAAGTTATCCAGGTGTGGGTCTACTATGCTCTGCCAGAATTGGCTGCCAATTATGGGAATCCCATACCAAACAGACCGTCTCCAACGCTGCTTGCTTACAAAGGTTGCAAAGGACACAAATGTTTTAAAGAGGCCATCAACAGACATGTATTTAAACGTTAATCCCTAAGACTTCGCAAAAGACTTATAGTCTTCCAGAAGACTTAACGATAAGTCTTCTAAGTAGTATTTTCTAGAAGACTTCTCAGATGACTTAACTGTAAGTCTTCTGAGAAGTCTTCCAGAAAAGACTTCTCAGAAGACTGAACTTTAAGTCGTCTGGAAGAATTGACATTAAGTCGTTTGGAAGACTGAACTTTAAGTCGTCTAGAAGACTAGAATTCTTTTACTTCCATCTTTGTTAATCCGTCAAATATCTAAGTTGATATCTTTTATTTACTGCAGACTAGCGTGATCAATTTTGTTGAGAAGGATTTCAGTGAAATGTTTCCACAATGGGACTTTGATGTAAAGGATAGCCGCGGAGAACATAATTAAACTCATGTATGTGATAACTAAATGGAAGTGATGCGGCCATCCAAGTAGAGGTTCCTATCATCTGACACGGCCCAAACACCCGGAACGGAGCCAAGGTCATTAGAGCTGGATTCTCCAAGGCTGTTCAAGGAATCCTCAACCAAGAAGAGCAAGACCAAGTACTCATTGAAGAGATGGTTCAATTGAAGATTCAAGATGGCCCAATAGAGGTTCAAGACCAAGCCGGTACACCCCAATTCCAATCACTCATCCAGAACCGGGGCAGTCTGATCATATCCGTTTGTAACCTTGGCCAAGACCCAAGCTCAACTCCATCAACATCCGAGTAACCCACTTAGTCCACAAAGGTAAGCAGGTAAGATTTCATTTTGATTTCTAACCGGTTTATTGTTTTTGGTTTGTGGTTTTTTTCCATTTGTGTTGCAATTTCTATTTTTAAGACTTATGGGCAAATTGTTAAGTCCTTTCTATTTATTTTCGAGTCCAATAATTAAGGCAAATTGTTTATGCCTTGTTTAGAGTCTAAGGAGTCGGCCCACTTGTTGTTTAGGCCTTTATGCATTGAACTTCATGTTGTTTTGCTTCAAGTCCCCTAGAAGGGCAAACCACATCGGGTACTATATAAACCCCATATAAGTGGTCTTGTATTTTTCACCTTATTATCAATATATGAGTCAGTTTGCCCTAGCAAAAAAACCCTAGCCTCTCTCTAAGTCTGCGTGAGAAACCAGCCAAGGAGGAGCCGAATCTTATCAAGTTTTCATTACCAAACTTGTGGCGATTCTTCAATCCATTCCATCCACCGATTCAGCTTGGGAGAGATACACATCCAACAAGCCGGATCCCATCCTCATCTCATCGATCATCCCTTGTCCTTGTTGAGAGAGACACACGTCCAGCAACAAGGATCCATCGATCCACATCTCTATCCTTCTCTTTTGATTCATATTTCAGTCGCGTATCATTTAGTTTTAACTTGCTTCCTTAAACAAAAATCCATAAAAATCACTTACTTTTCTTTGTTATCATTTAGGTTGTTTTGTCTTCTTTTCATGCATAAAAACTTATAAAAAGGTTCTTTGCTTTTCAGGATCAATCGCACAACCGGACTAACCCCATCGCAACCCCCATCCGATTCAACCGTACGTCCCACGTCCGGAACCAGTCCGCATCCCTCGTACCAGTCCGCATACCACGAACCTCGGGCTGTAACATTTTGGTATCAGAGCCGAAAAGGATCCTACCCATCCGGTTGTATCTCTGTCTTGTTCTTGCATTCCTTCATTACATTAGTTATTTGCATTCGAAAATCAAAAAAAAAAAGAAGAAGAAGGAGTTAGGTTGCGGCTGAAAGGCTATTAGGGGTTTTACTTGGGCATCACTTCTTGCCGAAAACACTAGGGTTTTCGATAGGGACTTGCCTTAAACGGACTCATAATATTTTTCAAATCAATCGGCCCCTTACTTACCATTTTAGTTGCATTCTAATTAAGTTTTCTAATATTCTAGATTCCATTTATCCGATTTCCATTTTTGCATAGATCATAAGTCTTATTTCCATTTTAGGTTGCATTCGATTTTCCATTTCTTGCATAAAGTCGATTTCCTTTACCCTAATCTCGAGTTGTCTTATATAAGACCTATTCTTTCATCCCTACCCACCGAGTTCTCTTCTTTCTTCGCAGTAAGCATGGGAGACCTAGGTCAAGGTGCCCCCACCCAAGCCGAGATCAATGCCCAACTACTAACCGGCCAGGCACAACTCAACCAAGCCCTAGCAGCCGTGACCGCCCAACTTGCTCGTCTGGAGCAAGGAAACCGAGAAGGAGAGCCCCGACCCAGGGGAAGGAACCACCCGTACTTGGAGGATCCCCGATCCCAAACCAAGGGTGATAGCTCCGAGACCGAGCCATCCATCCGCGGTGCTCGCAGACCCGGACGTGGAAGGGGAGGAGCACGAGGAGGATACCGGATCCAGGGAGATGGGAGCCCCATCCGCAGAAGGAACCATGATGAGGAGGTTCCGTGGCAAGGAGGCAAAGACCTCAAACTCAGCCCACCCACCTTTGCTGGAAAGGTCAACCCGGATGCCTATGTTGAATGGGAAAGGCGTATGGAGTACATCTTTGACTACTACCGGTACTCAGATGCCAAGAAGATTGCCCTAGCCGCAGCCCAACTCACTGACAATGCACTCGCATGGTGGGACCGTGAGGTTGCTGATGCTGGGAGAGCCTACCGAGTTGATACGTGGGATGAGATGCGATCCAAGCTTCGCACCAGGTACGTTCCAACCTATTACCAACGGGACTTACAGAAACGTTTTCGTAAATTAACGCAGGGAACTAGGTCCGTGGAAGAGTACTTTGAGGAGTTTGAGTCCCTACGCAACAAACTCAAGACCCGTGAGACGGAGGACACCCTGATGGCCCAGTTCCTGGATGGTCTACAAGACCGCATTGCTCGCAAAGTGGAAAGGCAACCCTATGAGAACTTCAATGACCTACTTCACTATGCCATCCAAGCTGAGCAACACATCCGTAGGAAGAATGTGTCCACGGCCCGGAACAAGACCCCCTGGACCTCAACCGGCCCCAAGGTTGCCGATAAGGGCAAGGCTATTGAAGTGGACAGCCGATTCAAGAGGAACCGGCCTGAGCCATCCAAAACCGGACCAACCGAACAAGGTAAGTCCCAAACACAAGCTCAACGAACCCGTGACATTACTTGTTTTAAATGTCAGGGTAAGGGTCACTATGCCAAGGACTGCCCAAACAAACGTGTGATGGTCATCAAGGCCGATGGGGAGTATGAGTCCCAAGACGAGTCCGAAGCAGAACCCCTTGACACGGATGACGAGGTGATTGATCACCCGGAGACTGGTGAATTGCTGGTCACAAGGCGATCCCTCAGTGCCTTATTTGATCCAGAGACGATCCAAAGGGAAAACATTTTCCACACTAGGTGTAACATCGATCAAAAGGTATGTAGCTTGATCATTGATGGTGGTTCGTGTACTAACGTGGCTAGCAAGTATCTTGTTGATAAGCTAGGATTGGTTAAGACCACCCACCCAAGACCATACCGACTCAAGTGGCTCAATGATGAGACTGAGCTTAAGATAGCCGAACAAGTGGTGATTACATTCAGCATTGGTAAGTACCATGACCAAGTTAAGTGTGATGTGGTACCTATGCAAGCCGGCCATTTGCTTCTAGGAAGGCCATGGCAGTTTGACAAGGAGACCCTTCACCACGGCAGAACCAATGTCTATAGCTTCACCCACAATCACAAGAAGCATACCCTAACCCCACTCAGCCCCCAGGAGGTCCATGACATGCAAAAGGCAATGTCCCAGACGCACAAGGTAAGTAAGACTAACCTTTACCTAACCTCAGGTCAAGTGATTAAGTCTTTGAACCATGAAACACAGGTGCTACTAATGATCTTTAAGGAAGGTTGTTTTGCAGGATTTGAGGTACAGGACATACCCCCTGAGGTACAAGGCTTGATGGAGCAGTACAAGGATGTCTTTCCGGAGGAGATCCCAGCCGGCCTACCCCCTATCCGTGGCATAGAACACCAGATTGACCTAGTACCCGGAGCACCCCTACCCAACCGGCCTGCCTACCGAGTCAACCCTGAGGAAGCTAAGGAGTTAGAGAGACAGGTCCAAGACCTTATGGACAAGGGTTACATCCGTGAGAGCCTTAGCCCATGTGCCGTACCAGTCCTATTGGTACCCAAGAAGGACGGTTCGTGGCGTATGTGTGTGGACTGCCGTGCCATCAACAACATCACCATCAAATATCGGTACCCTATTCCTAGGTTTGATGATATGTTGGATGAACTAAGTGGGTCTACTGTGTTTTCTAAGATTGATCTTAGGAGTGGATACCACCAAGTCCGTATGAAGGAAGGAGACGAGTGGAAGACTGCCTTCAAAACCAAACAAGGGTTGTACGAATGGCTAGTGATGCCTTTTGGCCTCACCAACGCCCCAAGCACATTCATGCGACTCATGAACCAGGTTCTTAGGCCCTACATCAGTAAGTTTGTGGTCGTGTACTTTGATGATATCCTTATCTATAGTCATAGTTTAACCGAACATGTTGGTCATCTAGAACTCATATTGAAAACCTTGAGAAGTGAAGGGCTATATGCCAACCTTAAGAAGTGTGTGTTTTGCACTGATCAAGTGGTCTTTTTAGGATTTGTTGTGAGTTCACAGGGACTAAAGGTTGATGAGGAAAAGATCAAGGCCATACAAGAATGGCCCACCCCAACCACCGTTGGACATGTCCGCAGTTTCCATGGACTAGCCAGTTTCTACAGGCGGTTTGTCAAGGATTTCAGCACCATTGCTGCCCCAATGACTTCGGTGATTAAGAAGAATGTATCCTTTACTTGGGGACCAGCCCAGGAAGAATCCTTTAACAAAATCAACCATAGCTTGACTCATGCACCAGTCCTTACCTTACCTAATTTTGACAAAACATTTGAGATTGAATGTGATGCATCAGGTTTAGGTATTGGAGCTGTACTCATGCAAGGTGGACGACCTGTGGCCTACTTTAGTGAGAAATTGAGTGGAGCTGCCCTCAATTACCCAACCTATGACAAAGAGCTATACGCTCTAGTAAGATCACTAGAAACTTGGCAACACTATCTTTTGTCTAAAGAGTTTGTTATCCATACAGATCATGAGACACTTAAGCACTTAAGAGGACAAACCACACTCAAGAGGAGACACGCCAAGTGGTTGGAGTTTGTGGAGACTTTCCCATACGTGATCAAGTACAAGAAAGGAAAAGAGAATGTTGTAGCCGATGCCTTGTCTAGGCGATACACTCTCATCAGCACCATGGAGGCTAAGATCATGGGATTTGAATTCATTAAAGATTCATATGCTACTGACCTTGATTTTCAAGAAATTTTCAGGAACACCACCCAAGGGGCATCCGGCCCATACTACCAACACGAAGGGTTCCTGTTCAAGGAAAGGAGGCTTTGCATACCCAAGGGTTCCATGCGAGAGTTGCTGGTTCGGGAGGCCCATGGTGGTGGCCTCATGGGACACTTTGGTCGTGACAAGACCCTTAGTGTACTCACCGATCACTTCTTTTGGCCGAACATGAAACGTGACGTGGAGACCCTATGTTCCAAGTGTACCGTCTGCCATCAGACCAAGTCCAGGTCACATCCTTACGGGTTACACATGCCATTACCTATCCCTAACCATCCTTGGATCGATATTTCTATGGACTTTGTGCTGGGTTTACCCAAGATAAACCACAAGGATTCCATTTTTGTAGTGGTGGACAGGTTTTCTAAAATGGCACATTTCATAGCATGCAATAAGACCAACGATGCTACCCAAACGGCTGACTTGTTTTTCAAGGAGATGGTTCGCCTACACGGTGTGCCTAGAACCATTGTGTCAGACCGAGAATCCAAGTTCCTTAGCCACTTTTGGAGGACACTATGGGGTAAGATAGGCACCAAGCTGATGTTCTCAACCACATGCCACCCCCAGACCGATGGCCAAACTGAGGTAGTGAACCGTACACTCTCCCAACTGTTGAGAGCTACGGTCGGTAAGAACCTAAGGAACTGGTTGTCATGCCTACCCTTCATTGAATTTGCCTATAACCATGCTAGGCACTCTGCTACTAACCTCTCTCCCTTTGAAGTTGTTTATGGTTTTCAGCCTGAGGTTCCTATGGACCTAATCGACCTTCCCAGTCCCATGTACCGCAGCCGGGATGGTGCAGTCAAGGCCGAGTTTGTGCGGAACATGCACAAGAAGGTTAAGGAGGCACTTGAGGCCAAGGCAGCCAAGGTCAAGGCCCGACTTGACAAGAACCGGAAGGAAGTGCTGTTCAAACCAGGCGACCTGGTCTGGTTGCACATGAGACCGGAGAGGTTTCCTGAGGAACGGAAGTCCAAGCTTTCCCCACGCGGGACTGGACCATTTCGGGTCCTTGAGAAGATCAATGACAATGCCTACAAGCTCGAGCTTCCAGGTGAGTTTAAGATCTCTCATGTGTTCAATGTGTCTGACTTGTCCCCATTTCTTGCAGATGATGGTGTTCTGAGGCCAGAACCTTTCCAAGGGGGAGGGAATGATGCGGCCATCCAAGTAGAGGTTCCTATCATCCGACACGGCCCAACCACCCGGAACGGAGCCAAGGTCATTAGAGCTGGATTCTCCAAGGCTGTTCAAGGAATCCTCAACCAAGAAGAGCAAGACCAAGTACTCATTGAAGAGATGGTTCAATTGAAGATTCAAGATGGCCCAATAGAGGTTCAAGACCAAGCCGGTACACCCCAATTCCAATCACTCATCCAGAACCGGGGCAGTCTGATCATATCCGTTTGTAACCTTGGCCAAGACCCAAGCTCAACTCCATCAACATCCGAGTAACCCACTTAGTCCACAAAGGTAAGCAGGTAAGATTTCATTTTGATTTCTAACCGGTTTATTGTTTTTGGTTTGTGGTTTTTTTCCATTTGTGTTGCAATTTCTATTTTTAAGACTTATGGGCAAATTGTTAAGTCCTTTCTATTTATTTTCGAGTCCAATAATTAAGGCAAATTGTTTATGCCTTGTTTAGAGTCTAAGGAGTCGGCCCACTTGTTGTTTAGGCCTTTATGCATTGAACTTCATGTTGTTTTGCTTCAAGTCCCCTAGAAGGGCAAACCACATCGGGTACTATATAAACCCCATATAAGTGGTCTTGTATTTTTCACCTTATTATCAATATATGAGTCAGTTTGCCCTAGCAAAGAAACCCTAGCCTCTCTCTAAGTCTGCGTGAGAAACCAGCCAAGGAGGAGCCGAATCTTATCAAGTTTTCATCACCAAACTTGTGGCAATTCTTCAATCCATTCCATCCACCGATTCAGCTTGGGAGAGATACACATCCAACAAGCCGGATCCCATCCTCATCTCATCGATCATCCCTTGTCCTTGTTGAGAGAGACACACGTCCAGCAACAAGGATCCATCGATCCACATCTCTATCCTTCTCTTTTGATTCATATTTCAATCGCGTATCATTTAGTTTTAACTTGCATCCTTAAACAAAAATCCATAAAAATCACTTACTTTTCTTTGTTATCATTTAGGTTGTTTTGTCTTCTTTTCATGCATAAAAACTTATAAAAAGGTTCTTTGCTTTTCAGGATCAATCGCACAACCGGACTAACCCCATCGCAACCCCCATCCGATTCAACCGTACGTCCCACGTCCGGAAGCAGTCCGCATCCCTCGTACCAGTCCGCATACCACGAACCTCGGGCTGTAACAGGAAGTGGACCATAGATTGCTGGAAAGTGGTCGGTATTATCCCGTGGGTAAATCCAATGACACAGGTTGTTTATATGAAGAAGGAAAAGAGTGCAGCGAAGACAGAGATTGTTGTGAAGGAAGAGAGTGGAAGACCTCAGAAGAAAGCTCGTAAAGATGTTTCTGTTGAGGCTCATGCAGAGGCTTGTAAAGAGGCTCATAAAGATCGTTCAGAGGCTTCTACGGCTGTTGGTGGGACCAATGAAAAGATTAAACAAGGCTTCAAGGACCTAACTGATGCCATGAGGGATGGTTTTGGGATGTGCCTTAGGGAGATCAAACTTCTCGGGATAGGATGGAAGCAGTAGAGAAGAAGGTGGGAATCACCAAAAAGGGATTGCATATAATGATGTTCAACTCACTACTTCATGTCCGCCTAAACGTGTGGACGAACCTAGAGTTAGTACCTCTCCCAAAAACACAGAGAAGAGAGTCATTAGGAAAAGTGTTAGGAAAGAGAAGTGAAACTTCTTTCTTGTGTGTACTTGGATCTTTGCTTGTGTATGGATTTTGTTACATGTGTTACTTGGATATTTGTTTTGATTTGACCATTTGTGCTTGGATCTTTCCTTGTGTATGACTTTCTCTTGTACATCAAAATTGCAGAGTGAAAGTGTGAATGGGGCGAAAGTGGGACAAAATAACGCCAAAGAACCAAGTGGGTCTACAGAACCGAGTGGGTCGAAAGAGCTGAGTCTTCTGATAGCAAAATTGTCAGAGGAGAAATCTCCTGAAGCGAGTGTTGACCCCAGCGTTGTTCTATTGAAAAAATTAGAACCTACCATTTCAGATTTACTTTTCAGATTTACAACAGGGGAAAACTAGAAGGCAGACAAAGAAGGATGTTGCTATGGCTATTGCCCGGGGAAAGAGTGATCGAGAAAGGAAACTTGCTGCCTCACAACAATCTCCTTTTCAAGGAAACAACACAGCCAAAGCGATCATTCCAAACACTAAGATTCGACGAGGCTATGATCCTTTTGCACCCGTTGACAAGAAAAATATGAAAGTTCTCGTTCACAGGCTGAAACGTGATCCGTATTATAGAACACCTGCTCATAGAAACCCAGCTGGTTATCCAATTTTTTGGTATTACACCCTCCGAACCCCCTTATTATGGCTCATGGATTCGGTAAATTTCTATACACTAATTCACTTTGATTCTCAGAAGACTTACCAGTAAGTCTTCTGGTAATTCTTCCTAGAAGACTTCCTAGAATACTTATATGGAAGTCGTTAGTGAAGTCTTTTCAGAAGACTTTCATATATGTCTTCTGTGAAGTATTCCCAGAAGACGTTCATATAAGTCGTCTGTAAGTTTTTGGTAAGTTTTCCAGAACTGTTAAATTTGTCTGACTTGTATTGTTTTATATGCAGCATATGGATGCTTTTATGAATTTGCTGAGGCTTCGGTGCCAGAAGAATCCACAACATATTAGGAGCGAGACAATGTGCTTTCTTGATCATGCTTTTGCGCGTATGTGGACGGAAAAGTACTGGGAGTTTAAGAGCTCCCAGCCCCATCACAATGGTTTAGGAAGAAGGCTCCCTGGCGGGACGTGGGATCTTTATGCAGGCCTAGTACCAACATTTTGCCAATCTAAGAAGGTTTGGGGATTGGAGGTGGATGATATATATGCACCAGTGAACTATAAGAACAAGCATTGGATTTCTATATGGATATTGATCCCTAAGAAGCACATAGTCATCTGAGACAGTATTATCAAACATATTTCAGCTGCAGAACTCGTTGAGGTAATGCAGCCTTTTGTCACAATGATCCCTTATTTTCTTGTTAAATGCGCTTCCTCTGATGAAGAACGTATCAAATACACACTGGAGCCATTTACATACGAGAGAGTGACAGCTGAAGTACCTCAGTGTCGAGCTGGTGATTGTGGCGTGTACACTCTGAAGTACATTGAATGTCATGCTCTTGGCATGTCATTCTTGTGATCTTTTGTGATAACGAATTCAGCGCTATCAGGGAGAAGATGGCTTGGGATATATTTTAAGAGACCCCTGGCTCCCATAAAAAGACAACAAAGACAATGATGAGAACTTGGCAACTTATGAGTCGTGATTATGTATGAGGTGTAATTTGTACTTGATGCTTTTGTAAGCTATTTTAGGGTAACATGGTCAGGATAGGATGAAATTTTTTGTAACCTATCCTCCTACCAGACTATCCTTTCTTAGAAAACTAGTTTGGTAGTGCACTAACACTAGCTTGTCGGATAAGCTAGTTTGTAACATTATCTTTTGTGTAGTGAAATTGTTTAAATTGTAATTTTCCAAGTTATAAAAACATCATAACACAGAAAGTTCATAAAAAATGACTTAACAGAGATAAGTTCATGGCACAGAAACTTCATAAAATAAATGTCTTAACAAAGATAAGTTCATGCCTCACAGACGACTGTCATGAAGGTCGTCTGCCTCACAGACGACTGTCACGAATGTCGTTTGTCTCACAGACGACTGTCACGAAGGTCGTCTGCCTCACAGATGATTGTCACGAAGTTCGTCTGCCTCACAGACAACTGTCACGAAGGTCGTCCAGAAGACTGTCCTGAAGGTCCTCCACTTTTGTTCTTACAATGTGCACGTGTATGGACAGGTTCTTCGCAGGTTGAGCATCTATAAACCCTGTGTTGCTTCCGAGATTTGTGTCCTCTCATCCTGGATAGATCCAACCAAGATTGCCATCTTGATTTCTTCTGTCTCCCCGGACCACGCTTTACTTCCGGAGGAAGGCATGTGTGTGCCTCAACTTGTTGTCCAACACAAGGATATATATTTTGTGAGTATCCTGCATACAAATGATCCTTTGAGTAGAGCGGGCACACAAGTGTGGAGACATGCAAACCATCATATGTTCCAGCTGCTATAGCATGAGAGCAAGGTATTTTCTCGATTGCATAGACACCACAATCACACTTTCCATGTTCCAAAACAAGAACACAGTCCCTTTTGCCACCTTTTTCAAAGAATCTCCATCCATCAATTGGTTGGACAGACATGTTATCGGCCATCTCCGAACGAACAACAAGTAAATATTCAACTCCCCGACTATGCTGAGTTGTGAGACTCAAAGCATCTTCTCTCCTTTTCCAATACCACCTTCCTAACTTCTCCCTTATGAACTCCAAGAGGAACTGAATAGGAAATCCTCTTGCTCGCTTCAGTGCAGAATTAATAGATTCAGCGATGTTGATCATTTTTAGGTGGTACATGTCTCCTTGACAATGAACCCTTGACCATAAGGTTACGTCAACATCCTCCAAATACGTTGCAAGTTCCTGGTTTGCACTCCATATCTCATCCATGTACCGGTTAAAATAATAAATTGTATGAGCATAAGCAGCACCTTTTACCAAGTACAAGAGATGATTGCCTTTATACTTTTGGACAATGTTCTGTTGTAGGTGATAATAACATATTCCTCGAGTTGCCATAGGAAACACCTTATCACACGCATTTTAATGCTCGTGTGCCGGTCCGAGACTATCACCAGAGAATACTGATCAAATATACAACTCCTCAATTTTGTAAGAAATCATTCCCAAGAATCGCATTTTCAGCATCTACGATTCCAAAATCCAAAGGAAATATCTAGAAATTTCTATTTTGTGCGGCTGCAACTAACATAACACCCCCATACTTCTCACTTTGGTGAGTCCCATCCACCACGATGACCCTTCTCTGATACTGAAAACCTTGAATAAAAGCTCCAAAAGAGAGAAAATATACTTAAATATGTTCTGAGAATCAAGTTATATACCCGTGATAAAACCCTGATTTGCTAACAAAATTTGCTCCAAATATGAAGGCATTCGCTCATACCCATCTTCTGCTGATCCTCTCACCATTTCTTGAGCATATAACAATGTTCATATGAAGTGGTGTAATCAAGTGTCATTCCAAACATGTTCTTCATTGCATCTTTGATATGATGCGGATTTAACCCATCAATGATTCTAACTCGATCTGTGAAAAGCCTACCAACATACTTCGGAGTACAATTCTTCCACTGAACCAATCAATCTGTCACATAACACGTATGAGTTTTCACATACTTGGTGACCCAAAACGTTTTTGTCCCATGTTTCACACTCGCTCTAATCTTCCATTAATAATCATTAACACGACATTTTGCCACAAGTACAGTTTTCGTTGACTTGTATATTCTGAAGTAGAACTTAAGCTTCACCGCTGTCAACCACAACTCTGACAAAAGTGCATCCTTACTAACAAAACTCTTGTTGGGATAGATATTGTTAGCATTTGAGCTTTCTTCTTCACTACCATACGTCCCTTTGAAATCTTTAAAACACATATCATCTTCTTCTTCCTTATCCTTATTTTTAACTTTTCCATACTTAGTGTAATACTCACCATCATCGACCGCTCCAGCAACATCAGGGATATCAGCATCCTCCCCCCCCCCCCCCCCCCCCCCCAATCATCATTTTCATCTTCAGCCAATTTATCATCATTTTCATCCCCTTCTTCATCTTCTTCCCCTTCATCACCTTCATCATCTTTGTCCCCTTCATCTGAAACCGTTGTCATCATTCTAAGGCTTGATACACAAAGACGTACTTTATGCGTTTGAGTTATCTCGAGCAAGTTCTGAACTTGTCTATCACTTGTAACATGAATATGAGGGGTGTCTGGAGCCATCTGTTGCATCATTGCTTCTGGTAATGAGTAAGTTAACTCCACAACATCTGTTTTCATGTCCAGGTTATAATCTTCTTGAGCCATATCAACAAGTTCAGCATGTGTCGAACCTTCACTCAAAAAGAATATCCTCGCTCCTTTGAAAGTATCAACCACAAAATTCCAAGAATCATCTTTCAACAACCATTCTCCATAAACTACAGATAACTAAAGCATCATCTCAAAAATTCAAATTAAAACACATTAGTAAACATAGAACATCAACTTCAACCGAGAAGACTTTAATAAACATGAATGTTGGTAACTTCATAAATATCCCAATTAAGTTACAAAATTTCTTTAACTAGCACCAATAATGATTAATATACATGAATTAATAAAAAATATAAAAAAGTCTTTATAGTTTTAGAGAAAATGAAACTTTATTAAACATTGACGTAGACGACTTCTGTGGAAGTCGTCCCAAAGACTTACAAGGAAGTCGTCCATAAGACTTACACGGAAGTCATCGAAAATGTCATTTTTGCAATTGAAAAATTACAAAGGAAGACTTCCAGAGAGGTATACTCTACAACAGACTTCTTTTGGAAGTTTTTCTTTGTAAATATTGCCTTATTTTTGCTTTCAAAAAAAATCTCAAAAATACCAGAGAAGACCTCCCGATAAGTCGTCTAGATGAAAAAAAAAACTTAAATATTTAATATTAACTAGACGACTTATATGTAACTCGTCTCAGGTTACTTTTAAAATTAGAAAATAAAACTTAATATTTAATTTTAACTAGACGACATATATGTAAGTCGTCCGTTAGACGACTTACATAGAAGTTTTCTGTGATATCCAAGGTTTGACCAGAATATCAGAAACATTTTCTGGAAGACTTCCGCGTAGATCTTCTGACATACGACTTACATGTAGGTCGTCTGAGTAAAATTAAATATTTAAACTTTATTTTTCAAATGCAAAGTAACATGATAGGACTTACATATAAGTCGTCTAGTAAATATTAAAAATTTAAATTTTGTTTTTCAGCCAAATGACTTATAACTAAGTTGTCTGGGAAAAGTCAAATTTCTGACACAATTTGGTCAAATGCAAAACTAACATGTTTATCATAGACGACTTACGGAGAGGTCTTCTATGGAAGCCATAATAAATATTGTTTTATTTTTTTTTAAACAACCTTTATATATAGTTTTCTCAGAAAATTCAAATTTCTAATACAATTTGGTCAAATGCAAAATTAACCTGTGTATCCTAGACGACTTACCGGGAGGTCTTCTATGGAAGCCATAATAAATATTGTTTTAATTTTTTTAAACAACCTTTATATATATTTTATCAAATATATATATGGACATTTTAAGACACTAGTAATTATTATAATACTTTATATATGAATATAATTCTCTATACTTTATATACTTTCTATTAAAAATATTTATTATTTTATATAATTTATAAATATAAAAAAGAATTGATAAAACATTATTATTATTTCTAATACAGAAGCAAAAACAGACGATGCGGTAGATCAACCTGAAGCTAACGACCAAGCTGCTCAGAGAACACTGGCTGACTACAACCGTCCAGACCAATTCTATGTCAACGATCTGCCATTCGTCCTCCAGCTTTTCAGAGAAACTATTTTGAGATCAAGCCCGCTTTCTTCGGACTTGTAGCGCATCACCTTACCATGGGTTGCGATATGAGCACCCTATGGATCATCTGGAGAAATTTGAGGATCTAGTGACTGCTATTAAAGCCAATAAAGTCCCTAAGGACTATCTTTTCTGTAAGCTCTTCAAGTACTCACTTGCTGGAGAAGCTTCATATCAGCTTGAGCAGCTACCACCGGGATCTCTGACATCCTGGACTAACATCACGAACGCTTTCATGCGTAACTTATTTGATGACGCGAGAGAACAAGATTTAAGGAGCAAGATTGCTACCTTTTCACAAGAACCTTCTAATTCCTTAAGAAAATCTTGGATCAGATTCAAATAATACCAGAGAGACTGTCCACATCATGGGTTCAACGAAGTGCAAGTTCTTAGCACTTTCTTCAGAGGTATTGGGTTGCAATATTAGATGGCTTTGGAGACAACCAGTGAGGGAAATTTCAGCAGCAGGAGCCATGCAGAAGCTACGAGATTGATTGAGAATCTGGCATCGACGAGCAGTACCAAGAACAAAGATTTTGAAAAGGAAATCAGTTCCAGCTGCGAGCAAGGAGCTGTTTCAAGAAGTCAAGGCAAAACTGGATAGTGTTCAGAAATTTCTCAAGAAGCATGTTACTTTTGTAGAAGTAGAAGCAGTAAGTCTGGAGATGATGAGATTGAAGAAGAGGATGTGAACTACATTGATGGGAATGGTTTACAGAGACAAGTGAATCAAGGTTTCAACAGGAACTCCTATGGGAATGGTCAAAGGAGAAACTTTAATCAGAGTTAACAATGAAGGTCTTTCAACAACAACAGAATTTATGGATCTTCCTACTACCAGAATTCTCCTCCAGATACTCAGGAAAGCAAGATGGGAGCGATGGTTGATAGAGTTTTAGAGTGACAGCAGAAGATGACTGTGGATTTCAATGGAAAGATAGATGGTTTGTACCTCAACCTCAATACCAAGTTCGAAAATCTCAGCACCCATGTGAAGAAATTGGAGAATCAAGTGATGCAAACAAGTGAAACCATTAGGAGGCATGAGAGCTTAATCAAGGGGAAAATAAAGGCAAAAGCAACACGTCAATGATTGATTTATGATGATTTCTTGCAGAAAGTTAAGAGAGGGAACCCCCCAAGACAGCGATTTCCGTGTGGAAAATTCTATGTCACTTGGCACTTCTCATCATCATCGATCGATATCTAGCGACGAGCATCGATCGACGACGAATCCTACAGTATCAGTGGATTTGTGTGAATTGACTAACGTCAATCGACACAGACGTCCAAGCATCGATCGACAGAGCGATAGAGGCATGCAACAGTGCGACCTTAGCATCGATCGACATGGGAGAAATCCAATTCGACTGCCTAACCTCAATGCAAGTCTGATTGTGTGTCCAACCGTGACAGTTTCAAAACAAAAACAAACACATCTGAAGCTATGGATATCGATAGAGAAGATGAGGGACACTAAAAAGGAGGCAAAAGATCCCAAGCATCAACACAGAGAAGCAAATGAAAAAGAGATGAATAGCTTTGCCAAAAGAGTTTTCAAAATTCATCTAGATACCTCTTTTGATGAAGCTTATTATACTCACAGATTATGGATGTTTTTCAGGGTTACAAGGGAGACAGATGATGATATAGAGATAATGTTCAATCATCTCAGAGAAAAGATAAAGTAGAGGACTTGTCAAAAGAAGAAAAGTGATCCTGGAAAATTTGTGATCTCATGCTTCATCATGGGTCACAAATATCCCAATGCCCTTTGCGATACTGGATCATGAATAAACATTATGCCAAGGACTATGGTAGATGAGCTGAACCTGAAAGTGGAACCCTCCAATGATTTTTTCACATTTGTAAATTGGCAACTCAGGAGGGATGGTAAAATATGATTAGTGCAGATTAACAAAACCCTAGTCCCAGTAGATTTTCATGTGATTGACATTAGCCTTGTCGTTTTATCCGGATTACCGTGAGTTAACCTTATGTAACTATGCTCCGTTAATCCATTAAGCCTATTAATACAATTAAACATGGATTGAGCATAATAACAGCCTATATAGAACCAGACCCGGTCTGGCACGTAGATCAAGAAACTGGTTGTTTAGAGCAGCATAAAGTCAATTTTAGTTGTATTTAATTCACTTATAAAAAAAACTATATGAAGAATGAGGGCACAAACTTTTATTTTAGTGTAAGCTATTATGAATTTTTTTGTATAAACTTCTTATGTGCTTGCCTCTTGGAATTGCACGTTAGGAAACTTGTCTTCAAAGGCAGAGAGAAGCTCAGGAGCTAATGGAACAGCAGCAGTCATAACAGAACGGAGTTTAAGCTTCAAAAGATCAAACTCATCAACGATCGGATTCTTGACAAGATTCATTATAATCGGTGGAAAAATAGGAGCAAACGAGACCTCGTGAGCAATCAAAGCATTCAAGAAAAGCCTTAGATCGTACCGAATCATAGCAACAACTTTCCTTTATTCTTCATCGTAGCACAACATAGTCCAACAATACTGTAAATATGAAAGAACGGAATTAAACCAAGAGTCACGATCTGCTATGATCATTTCAGACTGGACGCTGAAGAGAGTAGAACAAAGATTTGCTATGAGATTGCGATATGTGAGCATGACTCCTTTTTGTGTCCCTCACTACATCATCGTACGTGACGGCTTTACCGGTCACAGCTTCGACAAACGCCACTTTCTCTGTGGATTCTTGTACTCCTTGTAGCACAAAATCAGGCTTCCAATATATTGGTTTGTATATTTTAACGGATTTTAAAATACAAATCAAATCTAGTGTTATTGGTCCGATGCTTTTAAAATTTATATTTAAATTTACTGTTATTGGTTCTATGATTTTTAAATCTGTAATCAAATTCACTGTTATTGGTTATATGATTTTAAAATATATTTTGAAATCAAGTGTTATTCAATAATAATGATTTGTGTACGGATTGGATTTAAAATTGGATTTGAATGGATTTGTGAATGTATTTGAGTTAAAAATACAAATGACCAAATATTGAGTTGAACCTTGTTATTTTGTTAGATTTCTCTTATTGGGTTTTCAATATTTTTTCTACCCCAAGTCTTATATAGGTATTGACATGTATATATATATGCGACATTCACATATAATGTGGTAATTATATATGTTTCATAGTATCATCAAATTATGTGTAAGCATGAACTCACATATACTTTTGAAAGTTCATTATTTTTATATTTTTTAATACAGTGATCTATCGCAATAAGTATTTGGTGTATATAATTTTGATCTTGAGTTCATATATGTATTTAATGGATTTGAAGGTTCGGCTCATGAAGTTTTTGAATATTGAGGTTTTAAAAGTAAAATTTGGGAATAGAAAAAATATTGGAAAATTTTATTTGGTTGCTTGCGATTTCCAAATCATCTTAACTATTTGGTTTCATATTAGGTTGTTCGATACCATCTACAAGAGTTTTTATCGTCATGCTTCCCTGAAGAATATTATAAAGATAATTTTTGGTATATTCAAATTGTGATTATTAAATTTATTAGTCTGCACCCCTTTTCCTTATAAACTTAAATATTATACTTGCATATGCTGGTTTACATAATTTTCTTTGAAAATTCTATCAAACACATAATTTTTCTAAAGAAAAAGATTCAGAAAACAAAGAAGATTTTGAAAAAGTTAAAAATGATGGTGAAATTATTTTTTAAAGATCAATAAAGAGAACATGTCAATCAAGTGAGAGCGACCATAACAATAGATATGCGTACATGTTTTATGTTATTAGAATAACATATGATATACAAATTACAAAACATATGTTATAGTTTTTATTTGTTTTATTTTATTACAAAGCTAAATTTATTACAAATCCATTTGACTGATTTATAATAATCCACTTATTTTGTTTTTAAATCTATATCCTTGATTCTAAAATCTACTTATTTGACCTTAGAATCAATGGATTTACCAAAAATTTTAAAATCTATTTTTAAACCCGCCCCCCCCCCAAGTAATTCTCATTAAGGTAGTCAAACAAACCAAATTTGAGCCCAAATAAAAATTGTATACCAAGCCCAACCAAAATTGGTTTCTAAGTCTAGTCGGTTCTTTTTTTCTCTACTACAAAATAAACCGAATCACAATCGAATTAAGTGTTGCCAAAAAAGATCGAACCGGACAAATATAAATAAAGCAGTTTCAAAATATCGAATATATGATATCAGTTAAATGCATATATACTAAATGAAATAAAATGAACCGAAAATTCAGATCAAAATCGAAATGAATACTGTTTCTAATCTAACCGGTTTCATTATTATTTTGCTATCCCCAATGTTAAAATAAAGAAAGGAATGCCCAGATGAAAAAGCTCGTTGATGATCTAAGGAGAGTTCATTAAGAGAAGTCAATTTGGTTTTATTTGTACAAACTTGTTCCACATGCTACCATCTTCACCTAATTTACCTTGCAAAGCAAGAAATGAGTAAAAAGTCTTAAAGGACGTTGCTAAGCTCCATGAACCTTACAATAATCGGTTTTAATTCAAAAGGAAAGATCTGGTTTGAATTACGCAGAGAAAATTTATATGGGTGCATAAGGAGTTATAGCAGACATGTCACTATCACCATGGAGACCACACCCTGCCTCATGTCCCTTTCTCCTCATCTGGACTTGCCTCTCCCTTGACTGTATCCCCTTTGGCCTCGTCTCATTCCCTACATAATTATTTATTCACGTTTCCTTCTTTTAGTAATTGTTTAATCATTTATATTACCTATTTAAAGGCTGCTTCATCTATTGTAAAACTTACCAGAATCAATGGACAAGTTTCTCTATCTCTAAACGGGTGGCTATCTCTCTTTGTTGTGTCTAAACAATATTCAAAATCTAAGGAGTTAAGTATTATGGTTTATAGGCTGCTTTTAACTCTCTCTCTCTCTCTCTCTCTCTCTCTCTCTCTCTCTCTCTCTCTCTCTCTCTCTCTCTCTCTCTCTCTCTCTCTCTCTCTCTCTCTCTCTCTCTCTCTCTCTCTCTCTCTCTCTCTCTCTCTCTCTCTCTCTCTCTCTCTCGCATAAGGCAGCCTAATACGTCAAACTCACTCTCTAAATTTATCTACTATCTTAACTCTAGCTTACTGATTCTAAATCTCATTCATCTAAGTACACAAACTCTAAGCGTTGTGTTACTTCTCAAGGATTATAATTATACTAGAGTATCTATGCTTTAGAAAACTAGTTTACAGTCTAGGATTCTTGGTTATATAGTAAGTTGTGTACGAGGATCCAATCAAAAATTGGTTATTTCTTCTTTTGAAAGTTGAGTTCATGTTGTATGTTTGAAAATGATTCAGTTACAAGTTAACTGAATACACTTTTGACATGAGACAACCAGTCATGAGTTCTAACATCCTAGACATTATTTACCAAGTGATTGTCTAGCTGTTATCACCACAATTATTCTAACCAAAAAATTGATTACACAACTAATCAAAATTATGAGATAGATCATATTAATTGTAAGATTGCTTAATTTTAAATGACATATATTTCAATTATATAAGTTTAAATATAAGTTAATAATTGTATTAAAATGATAAGAGCATGATTATTGCAGTCTCTTAAGAAGGATTTTTGCACTGTTCGCGGGCCCCACTGACACGTGGAGCTCGTAAACAGTGCAAGAACCGCTTCTTAAAACTACTAAATAAGAACCATTTTTGGAGGGTTTCTTACACTGTTTGTGGGTCCGACTGACACGTGGCGGCCCGTAATTGGTTCGTTTTTAATTTTTTTTTTAAATCAACAAAAAAAAATAGGAACCTCAAGTGCGGGTTCCAGGGTTAAAGATGGCCTAAGATTGCAAACATGATAATGTTTCACATCAATTTAGAATACAAAAAGTGTACTATAAAATAAATATGAAAATATATTTAAATAAAAATATGATTTGTAATACAAAATAAATCATATATATTTGATTAAATTGTGTAAACAACTATGCATAAATAACTAATATTGTTTAAAACCCCCAACTAAATTTATATTATATATCCTTGTAATTTAACATTTTATAATATAATCTTTTTAAACTTACCATTTTGGAATTTGAAATAAACAATATCACTTCCACCTACACCAATTTATGATAATTTATTTTTTAGTTTTTATTTTTCATATAATGAGATACATATGTAAAGATGATTTATAAAATGTCATAAAATTTATTATTATTCTTCAACTATTGACTATTTAGATAAATTATATATATATATATATATATATATATTCCGTAAAAATAAATGAGTTTTTAAATATAAATTTTGAAAAATAGTTTTTCATGTAAAATATTTAAAAAGAAATTAAATATTTTTTAAAATAATAAATCCCCATTTTGGAGAAAATGATAGATAGTGCTCTATAAATTATTGAGTTTAAACTAAAACAAGATCCAATAATTGTGTTCAGTTTTATAAATAACAAAATGATTGAAAGTTCTTTATATCTTTTTTCTATAGATTTTCTATAATTGTTTTGACAATTTTAATTTATCGTAACTATTACAATTTTCAAATATATAAAAAAATATTTTGGTCAAAAACATATACTAAATATATACAAAAGTTACTTACTGCAGTTATGATCTAACATTTAAAATTTATCTATAATATTATTATATAACATGGAATGAAAAATTTATTTTAAAATATTTTTATCCAACGGAATGATGAGAAGTCATCTAGTTGGAATTGAATTGAGAGTGATCAAAACGAAGAGACTAAAATATTATTAAGTCATTAAATAAAAAGATTGTTTACTCATATACAAGGAGTGTTTCTTTGTCTAAAGACTAAAACCAGTTTTAATCCATACCAGTGTAAGCTTGTCAGGACTGAGCACAGATGGATACAGACTGTGAACAACGTGTTCATTGTCTTCACCCTCCATTTCAGATTAGTTGATTTTGATTTAAGTTTAATCATAAGAATGTATGAATATAAATAGGAGTCTTTCTCTTTTTCATATGCCATGTCATGTGTGTGCCAAACAATATTAATAATTAACAGGAAACTGGAGGTTAGTCCTTCTTTGGCTCTGTTAGACATAGGTGAGGTTTTGTTGAGTCACGGAATTGTCGTTCATAGAGTTTTTTTTTTTTGCGAATTGGAAGTTATTTCTAATATTTGTTAGATCTATTTTCTCCCAAATCGCCATCTAAAACCTTTTTCTCATTAGAGTTTTGTTTAATTATTCAGAAATTTACAATAGAATAGTTTAATAAGATTCTCACCAACACAAACTATCTAATAGCAATAAAATCAGAAATGTTACAATCGGATTTATACATGATACGAAACAAAAACAAGCGAAATAAGTAGAATAAATTTGGTTAAACATAAAATTGTTGGTCAAAGAATGAAAAAGACATCTTGAATTATGATAGCATGTTTTTCTTTTGCTCAATAATGTGCCAGGTTATTTTTTTGATGGGTGGGACTACAGTCTACAACCAATAATAATTATGACTGTGGATATTATTATTAATAGAAAATAATTTATAAACCAGAGGATGAAAATTTAAACATTCATCGTAAGCTATTTAACCAACATATAGCATCAGATTTAAATTTATGTAAACTCTTTTAATTCATTTTAACTACAAGAATTTTTCAAATATAAATAATACAAAATGTTCAAAATTTAAATGAATAGTAGAAAAAATATTTTTTGATAAAAAATAATTAATAGTACTCAATTTTCATAAATTATAAAATTATTTAGTAAATAATTGTAAAATAAAACAAAAAAAAATTGTAAATTTGTTATAAATGGATTGCAGTGATTGAATCGTAATGAGGTATAAGTAGATTGGAAGGAACCGAACCAAAAAAAATCATCTTCACAATTAAATTTCTTGCCATGGAATAACTAGGTAAAATTAGTACTATTGATAAACATAATATAATTAGTATATCTAAATATTACTGAATGATAAAATTCTAAAAATCATTATTTTGGTTCCTTGGTGACGTAGTAAAATCACAAATAAATGTTATAAATAATTTTTAAGTAGAAAAATAAAATTTTTTATCATATTTCTCTTGGAATGAAGAATAAACAAAGCTGGAATAGATGAAAAGACCAAGTAAATCCAGAGTAAGTAAATCTCTGGAACAAGCATATTTGAATATGTCCGTACATTTTTGCTCTATAAGCAACTCATCTTACCTTAACTTACCTTGCAAGGTAAGAAAAGAGTTAGAGAGACTTAATATGGACATTGGGAGCCTCCAAAAGTAAAGGGAATCAACTTTGAATGGAAGTAATCAGTTTTGGTTTGAATTGACAATAAGAAGTTACATGGGTGCTTTGGAGAACCAGCTGGACCTGTCACTATCACACCAAGTTGAATGTGCCCTCTTTCTCTAGTCACTTTCTCTTCCTATGGACGTGCGAGACTGTCCATGCCACAACATGCTCCACACCAGTATGTCCAAACCAGTTCTGAACTTCATTTCTCTACATTATTACCTTTTTAATTTCTCTGTTTTAATAGTTGTTTAATGTTGTTGCTTAGTTTTGTAACTTGGCTCCAGAGCCCCCATATGTACCCACGAAATTCCTAAGGAGAATTGAGCCTCCTCCTTCATTATTCTCTCTAGTTCATACACTCACATATTCTCTCCAAGTCTCATACACTCTCTCATACTCATAAACTCTGTTAAACTCTCCATAATCTCTTATACTCTCTGAAGTGCGAGTCAACTCTCTCCTCCACAAAACCTCCTATTCTCCGGTTCCTATCTCTCAAGTCTCTTACTCTCACCTCACACGAGCTCACACTCAACCACATTCCCAAACACCCTCATTATGTGTCTTTCATACAATTTGTCCAGTAGATTTATTATCTTTGTTTCTCAACCATTCTTGTTACTCTCTTCACCAATCTTACTCTCCATCATACCCTTACCATTTTCCCTCTATTCTCACATGATATCAGAGCAACAAGATCCTAAAAAGTTCTCTCACTTCCGAAAATCATCTCTTTATCAAATTTGTCGTTAAAACTCTTCTAGGTTACAAATCTTTATCCACTAGCCCAAAGGTGTTCCAAGAAAAAATATGCTCACCAGAACTCAATAGACGAGAGTATACCAGTCTGTGAAACTCAAGGAAGCTCTAGAAAAGTCAAGCAAGCTTCATTGAAGATCAGTTTCTGATCCAGTTCTTGCAAAACCAGTAGGAATACTCTTTTGTCCACTAGTCCAAAAATCTCTAAGATGGAAACTGAAACTGAAATGGCGACCCAGAGACTTCAAGGGGTCCATAGAACAAACCAAACCACTTCCTCTTGTCCAAAATGATGAAGAAAACCCATGGAAAAAATCATTTTTGGACCAAGGTCACTAAAGAAGCATCAAAGCTAGACTGTTCAAACTATTATTTGGCCAACAAAACTGAAGCTTATTCTGTGATCCCCAAGACCCACAACCAGCAAGAGGATATGAGGGGTTTGAAGTTTTTCCCTGGCAAGAAGGATGGAATCAAGAAAAATAGGTGTTGGACAGTCAAATCCACACCTCAAACAACTTCAGTGTCAATATTCAAGAAACCAGCTCAGGTTCTTGATAAGATGTGCTTCCTTAAAATAAAGAGCAAGAAGCCCATGTGTTCAAAGCCTACATAAGATGCACATTCCTGTCCATGGAGAGAAATGCCCACTGCCCAACTACACTTTGGACACTAATTGTGTTCATCAACTCCCAAGATGGTATAGATGAAGATTGGTGTTGTGGAGAGATTTCTCAAGAGGTCTTACATGAATCCAAGAGGGTGAATAGGAGGTTAGTCAAGAGAGAAAGGCCATAATCCAAGCCAAGAGGACTGTGGTCTCAAGGTGTTAGCTGTCATTGGCTCTCAGCTTCAAGCTTGACCATATACTCTCATTCGCAGATCAAGCTTGAGGAGAGGTGTTAAATGAGAAGCCAATGTTCCACTATTAAATTCAAGGCAAAGAATACAAGGTTAGATGACCATAAAATACTTGATTGAGCAAGGAAAAGTCAGTTCATCCCAAAGAAGGCAGCTGAATCCTATGCAAAACCCCTCTACAAGTCGATTTAACACGAAACTTTGTCTTAACCATTCTAATAGAGATGAAGTGGGGGATTCAAGTGTAAGCCAGGAGGACAAGACACTCCTTATTTTCATTTCAAAGATAAGGCTTAATCCCAGTCCATAAAAAAGGCAAGAATCCAGAAGCAAGGAGGAGACAAGATGTGAAATAAGAAGAAGGATCAAGAGGAACCAGATTGTGTGTAAAGCAAGGAAGGAAGTATCTCCCTTTACTTGCCAATAAAGAAGGGCAATCCTAGCTGGATTGCTTGTACTCTTTTCCTGTAATTAGTTTTTTAATGAGCCAAGTAATCACAGTTCCAAGCTTGCCAAAGGATCGCCCATGGTTAAGCTTGAGGGGGAGTGTTGGAATGAAGAATAAAAAAAGCTGGAGTTGATGAAGAGACCAAGTAAATCGAGAGAAAGCAAATCTCTAGAACAAGCAGATTTAAATATGTCCGTAAAGTCTTGCTCCACAAGCAACTCATCTTGCCCTAACTTACCTTGCAAGGCAAGAAAAGAGTTGGGGAGACTTAATATGGACGTTCGAAGCCTTTAGAAGTAAAGGGAATCAAGTTTGAATGGAAGTAATCAGTTCTGGTTTGAATTGGACAAGAAGAAGTCACATAGGTGCTTTGGAGAAGCAGCTGGACCTGTCAATATCACACCATGCGGAATGTGCCCTCTTCCTCCAGTCATTTTCTCTTCCTCTGAACGTGCCAGACTGTCCATGCCATAGCCTGCTCCACACCAGTCTTCCCCAACCAGTTCTGAACTTCATTTCTCTACATTATTACCTTTTTAATTTCTTTGTTTTAATAGTTGTTTAACGTTGTTGTTTAGTCTTGTAACTTGGCTATAAAGCCCTCCCCCATATGTTCCCACGAAATTCCTAAGGAGAATTGAGCCTCCTCCTTCATTATTCTCTCTAGTTCATACACTCTCATATTCTCTCTAAGTCTCATACACTCTCTCATACTCATAAACTCTCTTAAAATCTCCATAATCTCTTCTACTCTCTGAAGTGAGAGTTAACTCTCTCCTTCACCAAATCTCCTATTCTTTGGTTCCTATGCTCTCTCAGGTCTCTTACTCTCAGCTCACACTCAACCACACACTCAAACACCCTCATTATGTGTCTTCATACAATCTGTCCAACACTTATTATTTTTGTTTATCAACCATTCTTGTTACTCTCTTCACCAATCTTACTCTCCATCATACTCTTACCATTTTCTCTTTATTCTCACAATTTGTTTATTAGCAAAGAATCTAGACAATATACTTGATATAGCCTATTTATTACCAGTTTTAGGCCATGTTATAGGCTATATTTAGGGTCTATTATATGTGTATAGGCTATGTTTTAAGGTCTTTGCAGGTCCATGTACGTTTTGGAGATATGTGGAGATACTTGGAGCTTTTGGAACATTTAGAGGAGAAGAATTCGTAGCTTATCATTGCGAGAGTCGAAGTACAAGACAGTCTTCGATCGACGACACAACCTTTTCATCGACCGCTGGTACAAGACCAAGATTGATCGATGTTGCACACTTGCCATCGATCGATAACAAATTCACATAAAGCCAATCTCAAGCCCAAGTTAGAGACAAGTGACGAAGATACCCTGGATAATTTTTGAGTTAGATTTAGGGTTTTATATTTATGCTTTATGTATTACACACAAAGAAATGTGTGGAGAGTTGGAGAGAGTTGAGAGAAGAGAGTTTAGTGTTTTATTATAGTTTTAAGGTTTCTAGGGAAGAAGATTCATAACTTCTTAGGGAGATTTGTATTAGAACCCCGATATTTGATCTATGCATTATATTCAGACTATTGTTCTTACTTTGATTATGTCTGAGTAGTTATCAACTATATTTAGGGTTGAATGATGGCAATCATGGATTAACCCAAAAGTAGGATTGCTAGGTTAAGTTAATATTCATCAATTGAGTTGTGCTTAATGCTTGCATTCTAGAGTAGCTAACTAGGATCTCGAAAGTAGGACATGGACGACTACGAGATTAGGCTATGTGCCATAATAGACTCCATTGAACTAGGTTTTTAGGTGCATGCGAGATCTGGTCTAATTAGCTTGGTGAACATATCAAATCTCGTTCACACTTCCTTCTGATTTAACCATCGATCGACATCAGGCCTTAGCCATCGATTGATTGTTTTTCCTTTTTCTTGTATACGAGAGTTGGAGTTAAAAGGGTCAGAATAGTTAATATTTGAGTTCTAGAATATTTACACTTTCATGCTTCATATTCCCTATAATCCATTAAGCCTGAAACCCTAGGTCTAGCATATTTACATTTGTGTTTAGTTAGTTTAATAGTATATTTCTGTATTTTCGTTATTATCATATTTCCATATTTCATCTATACTTCTTAATAAGGAATATTTCCTTGAATTGATTAATTGCTACTAATATATATATATTTACCTAACTTAGTCTTTAGAAATAAAAAAATCTATTGTGTGTCATTGCTCTATGTAGATTCGATCCCTAAGTAATACATTTGATCTATCTTGGCAAGAGTTTTATTTGTGTGTTAAGATTAGAGTTAATTTGATAGTTAATTGTTTAGGATATTCATACCTTGCTAGAACAATAAACACACCATGTCAATACTCACTATACTTTTACGGTCATATTGTAAATAAAAACTAACTTAAGAAATCTTTTTACAGAAATGTATTTCCACAAACATATTAATACATAAACACTCTTGATAATATATTAATCAACTTAAATCATCTGTAAAACTACAAAAACAAGTTTCATTGTTAGATAATACTAATTATAAAGGAAAACACTTGAAGCATAACTACTTGTGATTTTTGTATAACTTGTATCTCATTAATAATTGTGTAAAATTGGCTGTAACAAAGCGCACGTGTACGCTAAAATTTATTTATCCCCCCCCCCCCCCCAAATATTTGTCAAAATTTCAATCTCCCTTTCCCTATCCCCGACCCCGTCCCAATTGTTTTTCCAAAATTCAATTTTCCTTTCAGATTGTTAACGTTCTCTTTCTCTTTCGCTCATTTCAACCAAAATAATTATACCTAGTAATACGAATAGTACGTATTCAAGTACTAAAAAAACAATTGTAGCAATGTCATTTCCTCCTCGAAGTAAGCCGTTGGTTTTCGTCTTTTAAAATATGGAAAAAAGTGTTTAAATTGCTGATGCATTTCAAACCAACTCATCTCTACAGTATTGAATGAAAGCTCTATATTGTCTAGAGTACAAAAATTTTAAAGATAACTAGCCTTTGATCCGCGCGCCCGCGCGGATGTTATTTTTGTTACCAAGATCCGAATATTAAATATATAAAATTTAATTATAGTTATCTATGTAGATTACATATACTTTTATATAAATACTAAAATTTTAATGATTTAAGTTTTTTTTAAATAGACTAAATAGATGGTTAATAGTTAGTTTTAATATATTTTTAATTAAAAAATACATGTCCGGATATCCGCATGTATTTGGATTTTTTAGTCTGAATATCCTAACCCCAAATATCTGGATTCGGATAACAATTTTACGCATCCGAAGAATGCATATCCGAATCCGTATATCCTAGAATACCCCAAATATTTAATCCTTCCTAGACCTAACTATGTATTATATGGTGATTAAATTTTTAAAATTTATAAATTACATAAGTTATTCTTATTAGATATATATCGTACAAATGATAATACATTGTATTTGTTTGTATATATAACCATTTATAATAAATATTAGTATGTATTTTAGTCATTAAATTGTTATGGAAAGTTACATAATTTTGTTATTGTAAATGAATAAGTTTAAATTATAATCGAAATTATTAACATTATTTTTTTTATAGTTCAAATGTAGTTGGTAGCTTATATGAATATGAATAAAAATAAAATTAATTTAATGCTATATATATGTATAATTCTGTTTTTATTATAAAAAATTGGAAAATACATTTACACTTTTTTTATGAAATCTTCAATTCCAATGATAAAGATTGTTAATGGGCTTAGCTTAGATTTATTTTTTTTCTTGTTAAAAATCAATGTTTAGATGTTTGGATACATGGATAATATCAATGACATTCTTTGTAAATATTAGGTAAAAATAAGGGTTATTTCCTATTTGTACTTCAGTTTTAATAGATTAGATACACCACGTTGATATCTTTATTTTCTTCTTAGACTTTGCTGGCGGGAAGTACGCTTCCAGATGTTGTAGTGATGTCGTTTTCTCCTCGTAATCCTGCAACAAACATTCAATTGTACCAAGTACTACCAAATTATACTTTTCAGCAATTTTTAAGACTAGTTCTATCTAGTTATGCCAATATTTCATACAAAGCAGACTAGTTTGTTGCAAGATTCCAATGAGCATCTCAGCAAACACATCATGAAACTATTAATTGCTTGACCAATCCCATACATTTCTTCTGAACAAAAGAAAGTAGTTTTTTTTTTCATAGTTCAACCAAATTGTTTGAGTCCATTTACATTACTAAACAATTTGAACTGCAAATCAAAGTACTTACTGTTGAGTTCAACACAACAGTCACAGTTCAGCTGATACTTCCCTCGTTTTCATCTCCTTTTTCTTTATTCATCCACACTTCCTTAACAATCCGAGTCTAGGATAACCTCTCTCCATGTTCTGTCTCTTCACCCTAATTTTTTTAGTTCAAGTCTCCTTCTTCATGGATCATTCTAAGACTTATTGACTCTCTTCTTTGTCCATGTAATCTTAGGTGGTATATTTCCTGATAATAACAAACCAATTAATTTTTGGATCCACGAAATCAACTTACCTTTCAAAATTACCTTCGTTAGTTGTTCTCTAATTATTCTTAGTTTCACGAACTCGAATTTCAGAAAGGAAAGATGAGAGAAAATATTTTTAGTTTTAATTTTATTTTAGAGATTTAAATTGAGATCTAACGGGTCTATCCCATTGGACTGAGTGGGTAGATATATAAAACCCATATATCATGTGTAATTTTTGTTATTTAGTTATGGTAATTTAATAATTAAATTAAAATTTTCATATAAAAAGGAAACCCTCTCTCTACTTGCTTAAACTTCTCTCTAGAACTTTTCTTAATCAAAGTTTAGTCCATGTGGGCGGTGGCTTTATCGACGCTGGTTACCATCTATCTTTTTTTTTCTTTTTTGGGGTTGTAATATACACTTCGACCAATAAATCGTTTCTTTTGTATTATTTTCGATCTCTAGATCGATTTTTATTTCCACTAGTCAGATCTCCCTTTCTGCTTTGGCAATTTTGCCTCTTCCAATTTTTAGATCGGTGAGCATCCAGCCGCGTTCTTAACTTTGCTACCTCTTCTTTTGAGTATTCTTGTTAGGTTCTCTCTCATTTCAAGGAGTAATATCACGGTTCTTAAGAGCCAACCCTTAGTGGGGCATTCAAGCTTCTCGTGTTGATTATATTGAGGAAGGGATTGTTCTTCTCTAGTGGTTAGTGTTGGAGATTGATTACAATCCCTCCTCAAGGCCCATCGAGTGAGAAGTCGGCCCAAAGAATCGAAAGAGTGGGAAGGCCCATGAGCCGATCACGGGTAAAGGGCAACGGCTTCCCCAGCCGACGATCGTTGGTCGTACGGATTCGATGCCCGCAGTGTGGAGCAAGCTTAGAAGTCGCGAGCCGACTAAGCCAGATTAGTCGTAGTCCGCTTTGAGCGTATTGGTCGGCCCACGAGGAATCCCGGCCCAATAAAGGATGGACTACGAGCTATGGCGAACAGGACCGCAGAGGAGTTATAAAGGAAAGGAAGGGTGCACGGAGAGGGGGCAAGTTTTTGAGGAGAACAAAAGACCTAAGAACAAAGCATTGTAACCTTAAGAGAGACCATTGTTAAAATACCTAATCAAGAGAGCAAATAAGTTTAAGTTACAAAACGTCTTCGCTGTTAGCCCACAAATCAAACTAGATCGTTCATTAATCCATCGACCAACTCAAGATCTAACATTTGGCGCCCACCGTGGGGCTCACGCCGAAGTAACGTTACTACTTAAACGATGAGCACTGACGAAGCAACCACCGACGAGCGGCCAGCGCCCGTCCCCGCCGCACCGACCATGACCGAAATCATGGACACCATTCTAGCTCGTTTCGCCCAGCAGGACGGAGTACAGAAGGCGACGAACGAGCGCCTCGACATCCTCGCCGCCGCCCTATCCCCTCCTCTTGGGGCAACAAGCAACCCACCTACTGTTCGCCGACAGCTATTCTCTGTTAACCCTCTTACTGGCGCTCCCGCACAAGAAGCCCTGCCTCAGGCAGCGCAAACGGAACAAGCAGTCGTCGGCTCAGATCTGATATCCGACCTCCCGGATCCCACGACTAGCCGGCAGATCGCGCAGCTTCAACACTCTCTCCGGGATATACACTCAAAAATACACCGCGTGACCAGCTCGGCCCCGGAAATCGAAAGAGTCCTCGAAGCCACCTTGCGCAACCCCTTCACTCGCCGGATTACAGATGTCAAAATCCGACAAACTGAAAAAGCTCCGCATACAGCCGTACACCGGTGACTCGGACCCTACCGACCATATGACAACGTTCAACATTGCTGTCGCTCGCGCACACTTTAGCGACGAAGAAAAGGACGCCGGTTCTTGCCAGCTCTTCGTCGAGAGTCTTTCCGGCCCGGCTCTTACATGGTTCTCTAGGCTTGCTGAAGGTTCTATCGACAACTTTCACGACCTCTCCGCCGCCTTTCTGAAACACTACGTCATGTTCACTCGCGACGGAGCTTCCATCTCGGACCTTTGGAAGATGTCCCAAGGTTCCTCCGAGAGCCTCAAAGACTACATGGAACGTTTCAAGCAAGTCGTCTCCAGGGTCCACGTTAACGACAAAACAGCTGTCGAGGCCCTACGACACACACTATGGATCAATTCCGAGTTTCGTAAAAACCTCTACTCTCATCCCACTGTGTCCCTACAGGACGCTCTTCATCGCGCCAAAAACTTTATCATGCTCAAGGAAGACAAACGCGCGTTCTATACAAAACAGAATACGGCCAAACAGACGGCTCCCAAATCGGCGGACACGCCTCTCGAGCCGCGACAGCATGCGCCCTACGCTCGAGGTGAGAAGAAAAAACCCACCGTGTTCGCCGTCGCGGGAGACGAAGCTTCCGCCTCCGCGTTGCTCGTCCGCGAGCCAGGTTGGAATGTCTGGGAACGGGATAGCGATGGCAAAGCCGTACCCCCGCGAACTAGCACTGCCAGCGTTCCCCACACGGCCTTCGACGAAAGCAAGTATTGTGACTACCATAAGGTCAAAGGACACGACACCAAGGAGTGTAAGCAGTTACACGAGCTCTTACTAGCGGCCTTCTCTAACGGCCAGACGAACATCGAGCCTCCTCGATCTAAACAAAACAAGAGCAGTAAGAGCTGGTCCAAATCTAAGGACAAAAAGAAGAACCCCCAGCGAAGGCACGACACGGAGCCATCACGACGGTCCGAACCTACCGCTGCTCGCCAGGACGATCGTTCGTCCTCCGATGACGAAAAGCCTCAGTCCCGGCGTAAGATATTTACTATCCTCGTCGGTTCTTCCTCAGCGTCTCCAACCAAGGAACCAGTTCACCATGATCTTCGTACTACGCTCAAAAGAAAAGCTCCCTCTCACTCACACCTTCCTCAGTCGAAAGATGGCAGTAGAGCCGACCTACGAGTGAAACTTAACGCGAAAGCCGCGGATAAGCGCGGACAACTAGTTCCTGGCCCTGCCGATTTACGAACCATACTCAACTCGTCGGGCACGGATATGCGCGAGCAACCGAGCCAAGGCCTTAACGATCTGCGAACAAAACTGCCATCGAAGGTCGCGGACCAACGCGAGCAACTAGACCACAATCGTGTCGATCTGCGAACAAAATTGACGTCGACGGTCGCGGATCTACGCGAACAGTTCGACCATGGCTCCGGTGATCTGCGCGCAAAACTCAATTCGAAGAATGCAGATATGTGCGAGCAACTGAATCACAGCCCCCCCGATCTGCGAACAACGCTTAACTCTAGAGTGACGGATCTCCGCAGTCGTTTGAACTCAACGGTCCCCGATTTGCGGATCAAACTTCATAAACTCCGTAGTACCGCGTCCGGTCCCCACGAAAACAGGCTGAGCGTCATTATGGGAGGATCCCCACCCTGCGACGACTCAGTTCGTTCTGTCAAGGAATTCCGTCGCAAAGCTACAACTGTCAGGAATTGGCCAACTGTCCCGGAGAATGATCACCAGATCACTTTCTCCGCTGCGGATCTGGCTTGGGTCCATGTCCCTCACAACGACCCCCTTCTCGTCGAACTTGGAATTGGTGTGTGCGAGGTCACCAAGATTCTCGTCGATACGGGTAGTTCCGTCGATCTAATTTTTCAAGCGACCTTGGATAAGATGCGAGTGGACCCGCGTCAAATCAAGCCATCCACTCGAGCGCTCACCGGCTTTCATGGATCATCTGAAACGGTGTTGGGGACAATACGACTCGCTGTATCCGTCCAAGGAGCGACCAAACAAGTCAAGTTCTCGATCATCGATGTCCGTGCACCTTACAACGCCATCCTCGGGACTCCTTGGATCCATTCCATGAAGGCAATCCCCTCCACGTATCATCAATGCATCAAATTCCCCGGAGCCAACGGTCGGATACTCACGATTCGAGGCGACCAACTTGCTGCCCGCGACCTGCTAGTCAACGAAATCAAGGCTCGCCGGCCTAACCCGCACATCAACACGGTGGCCCGACCGATCGAGAAACTCTACCCACTTAAGGAAGAAATTGTTGAAATCGGCCTCGATCCCGCCGTCCCAAGCAAGACAGTCAGAGTAGGAGCCTATTTAGCTGACGACCACAAAGATCGCATCATCTCCTTCCTCGCCAGCAACGTCTCAACTTTCGCTTGGACAACAACCGACATGCCAGGGATCGATCCGGCCGTAACTGTTCACGAACTCAATGTCGACCTAACTTTCAAGACGGTGCGCCAAAAACGACGAAAGCTCGGGCCTGAGCGCGCTAAGGCAGTAAACAACGAAGTTGATCGCTTGCTCTCGACCGGTTTCATCTCCGAAGTTTGGTACCCCGAATGGCTCGCCAACCCGGTCGTCGTCCGCAAGAAGAATGGCAAATGGCGTGTCTGCGTCGATTTTACCGACCTCAACAAGGCTTGCCCTAAGGATAGCTTCCCGCTCCCACATATCGACCGCTTAGTTGAGTCTACCTCTGGTAACGAGCTTCTTAGCTTCATGGACGCCTTCTCCGGATACAATCAAATCTTGATGCATCCTGACGACCGTGAGAAGACCGCGTTCATCACAGACCGCGGGACATACTGCTACAAAGTCATGCCGTTCGGTCTTAAAAATGCCGGCGCGACCTATCAGCGACTCGTTAACAAGATGTTCGCCGATCAACTCGGCACCATGATGGAAGTGTACATTGACGATATGCTCGTCAAGTCCTTACGAGCAACCGATCACCTCATGCATTTGGAGCAATTCTTCCTCACCCTCAACAAGTATGGAATGAAACTCAACCCAGCCAAGTGCACATTCGGCGTGATATCTGGAGAATTCTTAGGCTACATCGTCACTCAGAGAGGCATTGAAGCCAATCCGAAGCAAATCTCAGCAATTGTCGAGCTCCCGAGTCCCAAAAACAGCAAATAAGTCCAGCGATTAACAGGACGAATCGCGGCTCTAAATCGATTCATCTCCCGATCTACTGATAAGTGCCTCCCATTCTTCGAGCTCTTACGAGGAAACAAAAGATTTATCTGGGACGACAACTGCGAGGAGGCCTTCGGCCGACTTAAAGCATATCTCACCACACCACCGGTGCTCGCAAAGCCAAAGGAAGGGGACATCTTGTACCTATACATAGCCGTGTCCTCCACTGCTGTAAGTAGTGTCCTCGTCCGCGAAGACCGTGGCAAACAAAAGCCCATTTTTTACACGAGTAAGCGAATGGTCGACGCCGAAACTCGATACTCCACACTAGAAAAAATGGCACTCGCCGTCGTCACTTCAGCGAGGAAACTCAGGCCTTATTTCCAGTCGCATTCGGTCATCGTCTTGACGAATCTTCCTCTCCGGACTATCATGCAGAACACGAACCAATCAGGTCGACTCTCCAAGTGGGCCGTTGAATTAAGCGAGCACGACATCACCTATAAAAACCGATATGCCGTCAAATCACAGGTCCTCGCCGATTTCCTCGTCGAACTGGCTCCTGAACTCGAGTCCAACCTCGTCCCGCCTAACGCTAACTGGGTGCTGCACGTCGACGGATCGTCAACGACTAAGGGTTCTGGGGCCGGTGTCCAGCTCCACTCACCTACCGGCGAACTAATCCGCCAATCTTTCCGCCTAGACTTCCAAGCATCCAACAACGAGGCTGAATAGGAGTCCCTAATCGCCGGACTGCAACTCGCCAAGGCCGTCAGCGCCACGCGTCTTGACGCCTATTGCGACTCTCAGCTCGTCGCTCATCAGTTCAATGGCGATTACGATGCTCGAAACGATCGCATGGAAGCTTACCTCAAGGTAGTCTAGCAACTTGCAAGCTCCTTCGAGCACTTTACCCTCACCAAGGTCCCCCGCGGGGAAAACGTCTGTGCCGATGCACTTGCCGCCCTCGGTAGCAAACTCCGAGATCAAGTGCAACGCACTATACCAATTCACCACATCCCTTATCCCAGCATAACAGCCTCCAACGATGACGCGGATATCGTCACAACCATATCTTCATCCGATGCCTCTGAGCCTCCGGACTGGCGCATCCCTTTCATCCAATTCCTCGCGCACGACACCCTTCCCTCCGACAAGTGGGAAGCTCGACGATTGCGAGCACGCTGCACCAATTACGTTCTCATGAACAATATTCTTTACCGATGGACAGCGAACAAAGTCCTCCTTACCTGCATACACGGGGAAGAAACTTACCTCGTCATGGCCGAAACGCACAACGGAGAAGCTGGCAGCCATTCCGGCGGATGCGTCCTCGCCCTCAAGGTTAAGAGCCTTGGATACTACTGGCCGACCATGATGAAGGATTGTGAGAAGTACGCGCGAGCTTGTGATAAGTGTCAACGACACGCACCGGACATACATAGCCCGACTGAACTCCTCCGCACAACCACGGCACCCTACCCCTTTATGCGCTGGGCCATGGACATAGTCGGACCGCTGCCTAGTTCGCGGCAACGCCGATTCCTGCTCGTTATGACCGATTATTTCACCAAATGGGTAGAAGCAGAATCGTACGTCAACATAACAGAAAAAGAAGTCCAGAAATTCGTGTGGAAATACATCATTTGCCGACATGGTCTCCCGTACGAAATTATTACCCACAACGGCTCCCAGTTCATTTCACATAGCTTTCGCGGCTTTTGCGACCAATGGCGAATTCGGCTAACTACATCTACCCCGCGTTATCCCCAAGGGAACGGCCAAGCCGAGGCAACCAACAAAACCATAATCGACGGGATCAAAAAGAGACTCAACTTAAAGAAGGGCCACTGGGCAGATGAACTCGATGGAGTTCTTTGGTCACATCACACAACACCGCGAACGGCCACCGGCCTTACGCCATTCTCCCTTGCTTATGGCATCGAGGCCATGTCACCAGCCGAAGTTAATGTCGCGAGCCTACGATGAGCAAAATTGCCGAACAACAATGACATCAATCGAGACATGCTCCTCGACGCACTCGACAACATAGAAGAACTCCGCGATCAAGCACTACTCCGTATTCAGAACTACCAGAACTTAGCGGCGAGTTACTACAACAAGAAGGTCAACCCTCGTCCGCTGTTCCTCAACGACCTCGTTCTGCGCAAAGTCTTTGACAACACGAAGGAATGGGGAGCTGGCAAACTCGGGACGAACTGGGAGGGACCCTACAAGATTGTCGAAGTAGTCAAACCCGGCATCTACAAGTTAGCCACTTCTTCTGGAGAACCGATCCCGCGATCTTGGAACGCCTCCAACCTACGCAAGTACTACGAACAGTAAAATCGCGACCAACTAGCAAATGACAACAGTCACTTTTGCAAAAAAAAAAAAAAAAAAAAAAAAAAAAAAAAACCGAGTAGATGCGTACCCCATCCACTTCAACTCGTCGAGCAAATGCACTCTTTCGAGTCACTTTTGCTCACTCAAACGAACTACGAATGACTTGATCCCTTTCAGGGTACGTAGGCAGCCTTTCCCTAGGCACAGTCGCCCCCCCCCCACCAAGAAAAGAAAAAAACCGAGTAGATGCGTACCTCATCCACTTCTACTCGTCGAGCAAATGCACTCTTTCGAGTCACTTTTGCTCGCTCAAACGAACTACGAATGACTTGATCCCTTTCAGGGTACGTAGGCAGCCTTTCCCTAGGCACAGTCGCCCCCCCCCTTACCTGCATACACGGGGAAGAAACTTACCTCGTCATGGCCGAAACGCACAACGGAGAAGCTGGCAGCCATTCCGGCGGATGCGTCCTCGCCCTCAAGGTTAAGAGCCTTGGATACTACTGGCCGACCATGATGAAGGATTGTGAGAAGTACGCGCGAGCTTGTGATAAGTGTCAACGACACGCACCGGACATACATAGCCCGACTGAACTCCTCCGCACAACCACGGCACCCTACCCCTTTATGCGCTGGGCCATGGACATAGTCGGACCGCTGCCTAGTTCGCGGCAACGCCGATTCCTGCTCGTTATGACCGATTATTTCACCAAATGGGTAGAAGCAGAATCGTACGTCAACATAACAGAAAAAGAAGTCCAGAAATTCGTGTGGAAATACATCATTTGCCGACATGGTCTCCCGTACGAAATTATTACCCACAACGGCTCCCAGTTCATTTCACATAGCTTTCGCGGCTTTTGCGACCAATGGCGAATTCGGCTAACTACATCTACCCCGCGTTATCCCCAAGGGAACGGCCAAGCCGAGGCAACCAACAAAACCATAATCGACGGGATCAAAAAGAGACTCAACTTAAAGAAGGGCCACTGGGCAGATGAACTCGATGGAGTTCTTTGGTCACATCACACAACACCGCGAACGGCCACCGGCCTTACGCCATTCTCCCTTGCTTATGGCATCGAGGCCATGTCACCAGCCGAAGTTAATGTCGCGAGCCTACGATGAGCAAAATTGCCGAACAACAATGACATCAATCGAGACATGCTCCTCGACGCACTCGACAACATAGAAGAACTCCGCGATCAAGCACTACTCCGTATTCAGAACTACCAGAACTTAGCGGCGAGTTACTACAACAAGAAGGTCAACCCTCGTCCGCTGTTCCTCAACGACCTCGTTCTGCGCAAAGTCTTTGACAACACGAAGGAATGGGGAGCTGGCAAACTCGGGACGAACTGGGAGGGACCCTACAAGATTGTCGAAGTAGTCAAACCCGGCATCTACAAGTTAGCCACTTCTTCTGGAGAACCGATCCCGCGATCTTGGAACGCCTCCAACCTACGCAAGTACTATGAACAGTAAAATCACGACCAACTAGCAAATGACAACAGTCACTTTTGCAAAAAAAAAAAAAAAAAAAAAAAACCGAGTAGATGCGTACCCCATCCACTTCAACTCGTCGAGCAAATGCACTCTTTCGAGTCACTTTTGCTCACTCAAACGAACTACGAATGACTTGATCCCTTTCAGGGTACGTAGGCAGCCTTTCCCTAGGCACAGTCGCCCCCCCCACCAAGAAAAGAAAAAAACCGAGTAGATGCGTACCTCATCCACTTCTACTCGTCGAGCAAATGCACTCTTTCGAGTCACTTTTGCTCGCTCAAACGAACTACGAATGACTTGATCCCTTTCAGGGTACGTAGGCAGCCTTTCCCTAGGCACAGTCGCCCCCCCCCCTTACCTGCATACACGGGGAAGAAACTTACCTCGTCATGGCCGAAACGCACAACGGAGAAGCTGGCAGCCATTCCGGCGGATGCGTCCTCGCCCTCAAGGTTAAGAGCCTTGGATACTACTGGCCGACCATGATGAAGGATTGTGAGAAGTACGCGCGAGCTTGTGATAAGTGTCAACGACACGCACCGGACATACATAGCCCGACTGAACTCCTCCGCACAACCACGGCACCCTACCCCTTTATGCGCTGGGCCATGGACATAGTCGGACCGCTGCCTAGTTCGCGGCAACGCCGATTCCTGCTCGTTATGACCGATTATTTCACCAAATGGGTAGAAGCAGAATCGTACGTCAACATAACAGAAAAAGAAGTCCAGAAATTCGTGTGGAAATACATCATTTGCAGACATGGTCTCCCGTACGAAATTATTACCCACAACGGCTCCCAGTTCATTTCACATAGCTTTCGCGGCTTTTGCGACCAATGGCGAATTCGGCTAACTACATCTACCCCGCGTTATCCCCAAGGGAACGGCCAAGCCGAGGCAACCAACAAAACCATAATCGACGGGATCAAAAAGAGACTCAACTTAAAGAAGGGCCACTGGGCAGATGAACTCGATGGAGTTCTTTGGTCACATCACACAACACCGCGAACGGCCACCGGCCTTACGCCATTCTCCCTTGCTTATGGCATCGAGGCCATGTCACCAGCCGAAGTTAATGTCGCGAGCCTACGATGAGCAAAATTGCCGAACAACAATGACATCAATCGAGACATGCTCCTCGACGCACTCGACAACATAGAAGAACTCCACGATCAAGCACTACTCCGTATTCAGAACTACCAGAACTTAGCGGCGAGTTACTACAACAAGAAGGTCAACCCTCGTCCGCTGTTCCTCAACGACCTCGTTCTGCGCAAAGTCTTTGACAACACGAAGGAATGGGGAGCTGGCAAACTCGGGACGAACTGGGAGGGACCCTACAAGATTGTCGAAGTAGTCAAACCCGGCATCTACAAGTTAGCCACTTCTTCTGGAGAACCGATCCCGTGATCTTGGAACGCCTCCAACCTACGCAAGTACTATGAACAGTAAAATCACGACCAACTAGGAAATGACAACAGTCACTTTTGCAAAAAAAAAAAAAAAAAAAAAAAAAAACCGAGTAGATGCGTACCCCATCCACTTCAACTCGTCGAGCAAATGCACTCTTTCGAGTCACTTTTGCTCACTCAAACGAACTACGAATGACTTGATCCCTTTCAGGGTACGTAGGCAGCCTTTCCCTAGGCACAGTCGCCCCCCCCCACCAAGAAAAGAAAAAAAACCGAGTAGATGCGTACCTCATCCACTTCTACTCGTCGAGCAAATGCACTCTTTCGAGTCACTTTTGCTCGCTCAAACGAACTACGAATGACTTGATCCCTTTCAGGGTACGTAGGCAGCCTTTCCCTAGGCACAGTCCCCCCCCCCCCCCCCCCCCGCAAAAAAAAACGAGTAAAGTGCGCTGCTTAAGCCAATTTACCCCCTTCATTTACCTTGGCTAATCACCAAACAGCTGGAAGCACCTCCAACGATCCCACAGGAAAGGTCTGGCCAACCAAACACCTGCCTTGATCACGTTGCGAGGGCAATCTACGCTGAAGGGATGCTAAGGTCATCAACACACGAACTGTTTCTGCCTATCTAATCACTCAACGAGCAAATTGGCAATTGGTGGCCGATGATCGAGTTGGCAACTTAGGAAAACTTCTACAACTTCGTCGAAACAGAAGAACAAAAAACTCATGAGATGAAAACAAGTTTTCAATTAATCAAAAGGGTCAAATCCTCGATAATACAACAAACAGCAGTAAGGAGAAGGGAATACAACAGCAAAGAAAAAGGGGGCATCTAATCTTAAACTCCTGAGTCTTCCACGAACTGGTCGACCGGTTGTTCTTCTACCACCCTCTCAGCACCCGAAGATTGAGCCTCCCCTTCCAAAGTACGACCGGGCGTACGAAGATCAGAAGCGGCCGAAGGATTCAGCACACCCTCGTTCGTTCCGAACTGGTCGAAACTGGGGAGGAGGCCATCAGCAACAAACCGCGAACGAAGGACCAGAGGAGATAACTCCAGGAGCTCTTCCGGAAAGATCCCCGACCCTTGTCTCCTCCATAGCGAGCTGGAACTCGGCTTCCCTGGCACTGAGCGAGTCCAGGACTACCTGCGGGACTTGAACTCCCTTCTGATCCTTTAACATCGTCAGGCAGTCCCTCGCCCCCTTGGATTGGCTGAGATAGAGGCGCTTCTCCTCGAAGACATTGCGGCGGGCCATGTATTCCCTGATTCCGCCGACCCGCCTAAGGAACTTGGCTCTCATGGCGTCTACCACCCTCGCCCTTTCCTGCGTAACTTCGCGGATTCGAGACTCCTTTAACCGATTCTCCTCCGCATCCCTTGAAGCTATGATCTCGGCATTCGTACGCTCGAGCTCCTCGATCCTCAGTTGAGCCCTCTTTAGTTCAACAGATAGCTCCGCAGCCTTCACCTTTTCAGCCTTAGAGCGAGTAGCTCATTTGTCCCTCTCCTCAACCGCCTTCTTAGAGACTTCGAGGAACTCAACACCCTTCCTCTTGATAAAGGCGTCCTTGCTCGCTGACTCCTTCTCGGCCGCCTTCAACTTGACCACCGTTTGTTTAAGGGCGCGGTCATACTCCTGAACTAAATAGTTCCATTGACCTTCAGACTGAACAAATTTCAACGAAAAAGTTAAGGAAGGATTCAGAAGAACAATTAAAAAGAAAATCAAGCCAAGACGAGTTCCAAACCAGTAAAGCGGTCCTAGCCGCGTCGATGTATAGCTCGGAGAGGAGGAGGTCGCCGACTGCAGGCATGTCCCGAGAACCTCCCTTCACTTGGCGAACGAGCTCGGCGCAGGCATGAGCGTTGTTGACTAGCGGCGCCGCCTCGTCGAAATAGTGGAAGTCCACCTGATGAGGCAAGGGGGCCCGAGGACGCCGCGGGATCTCTACCCCCTGTTCGACCCCCTGCCTCGCCGACTGAGGGATAACGCTGTCGACGACGGGAGCACTCTCCCCTTCCGGAAGCTGGGGATCACTCTCACCTTCGGGAACCTGGGAGTCCCGTCCATCCTTGTCTTCACACGCTTCATGAGAAGCCGGTCCCTCGACTTCCTCACAAGCCGAAGTCGTCACCTCAGCAGCTCCATCCATTCCTTTCTCCTTCCTCTTTTTCTTCTTCCTCTTCTTCAGAGGCTGCTCTTCGGAGACGGCGTCCTTCGCCGTCTCGGTAGGCTCACCAACCCCATCAGTACGAACATCCGCTTGCTCGCCAGCTTTAGCCATAGGAGATTGAGTATCCTCGCGCGATCGGCCGGATCTTGCTCGTTTCCCGCTGCTCTTCGAATTCCTTCGGATCAGGCCATCCTCTGACTCGGGTTCCTCGATAATAGGGTTTGCAGCAGCCTCAACCTCAGGGTTCACTTCCCCTTTCTCGTGACCAGACTCTTGCTCGCCCATAGCGTCAAGAACCGATAGAGGGTTAGCCCCAGTTAGATCGACACCTTGGAGGTCATTTTCAAACAAGGAACTGAAATTCGGAATGTCTCTCATTGCTGAGCTTCCCTTCTTCCTTTTCTTCGCTTGGTCAAGTAGCTTCACAGAACAAGCTTGAGTCTTGGACCTCGAGTTTGCTCGCACGGAATGTCGGGCACCCAATCAACTGCGATCAATGAAAATGTTAACACAAAGAAGTAAGAAAAAACCTTCCGAATAAGAGATCAAACCTACGTCGGGATATCCGCTCCTGATTCCTCCGAATCCGCTTGCGGGTAATGTGCGACCACTTTTCTTGGCTAAGGGCCGCGATCTTCAGTGCGTTCGGGAAGAAGTCTTCAGGATAGGCTCTCGTGCAAGGATGCGTGACTGCAAAAAACAAAAAACGAATCAAAAAGGGTTAGATGGCTATACAACGAAACTTTGCTCGGCGAAATCGATCTAACCAAGCCTAGAGCTCCAACGAACGCGATATTTATCGTTTGGGGGATCCTCAAAGGCTGCCCCGTCGCTCTTTACGTAGAAGTACGAGCGCTCCCAGTTTGGAGTTTTATTCGGATGACCGGTCAAGATGTTGAGCCCAGGTCTCATCCGCAGCGAGAACAGACCATTCGGCTGGGCACTCGTCATTGTCATCTCTTCGAAGACCCTCACACTCATGGACACGTCGATCTCCGCGGCCATCACCATAAGCGCAACTGCGATACGCCATGTCCCCACGATCATTTGAGAGATCGCCACCCCCCGACGGAAGCAATACGAAGTTACGAGCCTCGGGATGGGAAACCACAGCTTCATGTCTTTTTGGAAGAAGGACTCGTACACGCACTGGTAGCCTCTTGGAGGAGTCCATGGTCGTTGGTCGTCCCTAGGGACTATAAACGTCACTCCAGTACCGCCACTCGTCCTCAGGATCTCCTTAACACTCCCGACCGTAGACCAGGTGCCGCGAACATCTCCCCAGTCCTGCCCTTTAACCACCGACGGGCGAACAAGACTCGGATCTAGTGCGGGCAGGCGCTCGAAAGTCCCGATGTCGTGATACTTGATCGGGTATAGAGATTCGTCGTCTGGGAAAATGAATGGCTCGTCGCTCACAATGATTTGCGTCCCCCGGTTAGAACCCCCGTCGGTCTTACAGATGGCCGAATCAGGCTCCTCCTCGTCGGCCATCGGGTGACCATCATTGTCACCTTGGTGCATCCTCTCCGCCTCTGCGACCAAGAGTCGCTGAGACAAATCCAAACCATCCATATCCCTCAAAGCATCCCGATGAGCCGAGGAGGGATCGATGGCCGGAGATGCACCTTCCGGCACTTCTGAGTCAGTCGAAGCGACGGCCTTCCCCTTTTCTGCCGTAGAGAATTTCCGACCGGAGGTGGTTCTCATGATGAACAAGCAAAGAGAAGAGCGTAGAAAGAGAAAGTAGAGAGAGAAATAGGGAAAAGAGAGTACCTGAGATCGCGGAGAAGAATGGAGGGGAGCATCCCGTCCCCTCCTATTTATAGAAAAGGGGAGGGGAACCCTAGAGTCGCATCATCATTACCCTAGATGGGCCTACTGGGCCTACAAACGTCGCTTCCGCTTCCCGAGTCGAACCGGTCACTACAGAGAACAAAACCTTAACCGGTTCTGATGAGGCACCTTGACGACCAAACTCACATCTCGATGGAACGAGACGAGGTGCTCTGGCGATCAAACGTGCACCTCGCTAGGACAAGTTCGAGAGCCTTCTTCGAAAACACGCCAAGGTAAAAACCCTGGGCCGAAACTGCTTCGAGTCATGCTTCCTGGTTGTTCGATTCTTACTCGCCCTCCCCATCACCCTCCGAACCAAATACTGGAAATCCGTCCGAAGTCTGGTCGCTTTCGCTTCGAACGAACTGGGGGGGGGGTTACTGTTGGAGATGGATTACAATTCCTCCTCAAGGCCCATCGAGTGAGAAGTCGGCCCAAAGAATCGAAAGAGTGGGAAGGCCCATGAGCCGATCACGGGTAAAGGGCAACGGCTTGGTCCCCAGCCGACGATCGTTGGTCGTACGGATTCGATGCCCGCAGTGTGGAGCAAGCTTAGAAGTCACGAGCCGACTAAGCCAGATTAGCCGTAGTCCACTTCGAGCGTATTGGTCAGCCCACGAGGAAGCCCGGCCCAATAAAGGATGGAATACGAGCTAGGGCGAACATGACCGCAGAGGAGTTATAAAGGAAAGGAAGGGTGCACGGAGAGGGGGCAAGTTTTTGAGGAGAACAAAAGACCTAAGAACAAAGCATTGTAACCTTAAGAGAGACCATTGTTAAAATACCTAATCAAGAGAGCAAATAAGTTTAAGTTACAAAACGTCTTCGCTGTTAGCCCACAAATCTAACTAGATCGTTCATTAATCCATCGACCAACTCAAGATCTAACAGTTAGTTGACAGTAAGGAGAATCGGAGGAAGGCGATGATGGTTGGGTCGTTTCTCTTACAAGTGAAGTTTAAAAGAGTCCTATTATGAAGCTCAGAAAATCATGGATCTGCTGACGGCTTCACGTCACCAATTTCCCACCTCAAGCAGCGGCATGTACATGTACGTTTCTTAACACCTATGGAATTTATCTGTGGAAGGACGCGTGTTATGAAGATGGACTGCATGAAGGATGCGTGGCGTTGTGTGACACTCGAGGTGGTGGTTAGCTGAATAGATTGAACCTGACCATTATTGGATTTTATATTAATGTTGAGATTGTAAAATTGAGAAATGAACTTCTATTTACTTGTAATATAACCTAGTTCCGGTTTTTTTAATAGAAAATAATGTGAACAAAAACAAAACTTATATTTTGTATTAAATTAAAAAAAATTATTTTTTTAGCGGTAAACGGCTATTCTATTACTCAAGCTTGAGGTGGTCTGTGTAACAAGACCGGAATAGAACAACCAATAAAAAGTAACTCCCTATAGAAGGATCTAGTTGTCTTAGCTAAAAAATCTGAAAATTGGTTGCGCGCTCGAGGAACATAAGAAATTTTGAAATCCGGGAAGCAAATCAGTAGCGTTTCTATCCTCTCCAGTTTCGTAGCAAAGCTTGACCAAGTTTGAGGGTCCTTGATCATAGCAATCAGCTCCTTGCAATCTGTACCGAAGCTCTGGCATGTCGAATGTTGAAGCATATTCTCCATCGTCCATCGCAGTGCTTCTACTTTCGAATGCAACGCTGATTCTCGTCCAGGTATATTTTGTGTTCCCATGAGTTGACGATTCCCACCACTGTCCATCCAGACCCATCCACAGCCACTAAATTGATCATAACCTATCCATGATCCATCTATTAAGCAGATATTACCCAAGCTTAAGACTTTGGATTCCTCGTCATTGTTCCCTTGTATCACTGATGACACCACCTCGTTTGCAGTAAACCAAGCCTGACATTCGCTCTCAGCATATCTTACTAGTTCCAGAGGATCCCTATCTATCCCTAGCCTTCCAAATATACCAAATTATCCAGGGATATGGATCTCTGTCTTTTTCAGGTTCAATTATGATGTTCTTCCTCCATAATAGGTAGTCCATGTTCGCATAGATGCTTGGTACTGGAAAAATATCTTGACTCGTTGGAGTTGATGATAGTGCCCAAACCTGTAAAGCAGGCGGACATTCAAAAATAGCATGGGTTACAGATTCCTCTGGTTCACCACACCTTGGGCAGTAATTATCACATCTCATATTCCGCCTTACTAAATTCCTTGTTACTGCCACGTGTCCAGTTATCAATTGCCATATAAGATGACAAATTTTCTTTGGCACCTTTAGCTTCCACGCAAAGGCTTGAAGCTTAGTCACACTTGGCTCTAGCACTTCATTTTCATTTTTCTCCTTGAGGAGATTCTGGGCTACCCAATATCCGGATTTGACCTTATATTGTCCATTCTTTGTGTAGTTCCAGCAGAATGTGTCCCGTCGAGGAGTCGTACTTGTGGCCAAACTCCTAATAAGAGGCATATCGTCAAAGTTGACATATTGTTCCAGCAAGCCAACATCCCATATCTTTGATTCCTGATTAATAAGATCATTGACCCTCATATTTGGATTCATAATTTGTGCCACAGGTGTAGCTGACCTAGCAGGTGTCGTTGGGATCCATGGATCCTCCCACACTTTTACTTCATACCCAAAGTGTATCTTCTGTTTTATCCCCAATAACAAAAGTTCCTTTGCCGCAGAAATGCTACTCCACACATAAGAAGGATTGTTTACAGAATTTACTCGTAAAGGCGAGCTCATCCTGTAATATCTACCCTTTAGAACTCTGGCCACCAGCGAATCAAGGTATTGAAGTAACCTCCATAATTGTTTTGCCAATAGAGCCAAATTAAACTCGTGGATCATGCGAAATCCAATCCCTCCCTCCTCTCTTGGTAAACAAACTTTTTCTCATTTTGACCAGTGTATTCCTCTTTTTGGGGGATTAGAGCTCCACCAAAATTGTGCAATAGCACTGGCAAGATTTTCACATATCTCCAATGGGAGAAGGAAAGTAGACATAACATATGTCGGAAGAGCAAGTAGAATGGATTTGATCAACACCTCTTTTCCCCCTTTCGAGAGCCATCTACCTGTCCAGCCATTCACTCTATGCATCAACTTGTCTTTAAGGAAAGTAAAAAGTTTGCACTTAGAACCGCTAATATCTTCTGGGATACCCAAGTACGATCCCATCCCTCCTTCATTCTGTATACTAAGTGCATCTTTAATTTCCTCCCTGGTGGTTGCATTAATTTGCTTACCAAAGAGTAAGGAAGATTTATCAAAATTGATGCATTGGCCTGATGCTTTTCCATACGTCCTGACTACTTTCATTACTTCTTCACATGCACGGGGTTCCGTCTTACAGAAGAAAAGGCTATCATCAGCAAAGATAAGGTGGGATACCGATGGACACACGCGTGTGACGCTTATCACCGTTATCTTTCCTTCGTTCTCTGGGTGATTGAGAAGGCTAACGAGCGCTTCCGTGCATAGAATAAAAATGAAACGAGACAAAGGATCTCCTTGGCGTAGACCTCTCCCTGGAATAATATTTCCTCTCGGCTGCCCATTCATGAGAACTTTATATTGTACTGATGTGGGTCGACGAGCTATTTCCCCACGAGAACTATCATATAGCATCAGATCCCCACCAAACTATGACCTAGTGTCAAATCTCCATGATTTGAAAGTTATGAACTTATTTCTCCATGAATTAATAATTTCGAAGGTATTTCTCCCCGAATCGATACTTCGAAACTTAATTACCCATAGACCATGGTTTTAATTGGTTTATTATTAACCAAATAGTTTAAACCGGTTAAACCAAACTAAAATTAATTTTAAACATTTTTTATTAAAGAATATTGTTTTCCTTTTTGTTTAAATTTCAAAATATAGTTTTTTTAACTTCAAATTTTTTTTTTAGGTTTATATTTTTGTGTTTTCTGAAATTTAAATGAAAAAAATTACATCGAAATTTCATTTTTATAAAGTTTAATAAAATCACAATGAACAAATAACCTTGTTAAATTTGTGTGTTTTGGGAAATTTGAAAGAAATTTTTTTTTTATAAAAATATATGTCAAAAATTCTAATTTTGTTGAAAATTTAATTTACTTCAAAATTCAACAAAACATATATTTTGACATATACTTTTACTTTCAAATTTGTTCATTGTAATTTTATTAAATTTTGTAAACATAAAATCTTGATGTAATTTTTATTTTAATTTTTTTTTAAAACGCAAATAATTTTTAGAAAATAGGAAAAATTTTTTGAATTAAAAAAATCTATATTTTAAAATTTCAACAAGAAGAAAAATAATATTCTTTAATAAAAAGTGTTTAAAATTAATTTTGGTTTGGTTTAGCCGGTTTAAACTATTTGGTTAATAATAAACCAATTAAAACCATGGTCTATGGGTAATTAAGTTTCGAAGTATCGGTTCGGGGAGAAATACATTCGAAATTGTTAATTCGTGGAGAAATAAGTTCATAACTTTCAAAGAATGGAGATTTAACACTAGGTCATAGTTTGGTGGGGATCTGATGCTATATGATAGTTCTCGTGGGGAAATAGCTCGTCGACCCTACTGATGTAATGCATCTCATTATTCAGGTAATCCACGTTTCCGAAAAGTCCATCTTTCTCATGACAGCTTCAATAAACGACCATTCTATCATGTCATATGCTTTACTCATACTCGTCTTGATGGCCATTCTTTTATTGAGTCTGCTTGGCTTAGTCCTAAGTGCGTGAAACATCTCTTGAGCAATCATAATCTTATCCAAAATTTGTATTCCAGCAACAAAAGCTGTCTGAGTTTCCGAAATCAGACCTGGTAGCACTTTCTTGAGTCTATGGCATAAGACCTTAGAGCATCTCCAACCCATTGCTATTTTCACCTCTATAATAGCATTTAGAGGTGAAATTGCTCCAACCCATCTCTATTTCTTCCTCTATAATAGAGATCTCTATTTTTTCCTCTATTTATAGAGGAAGAAATAGCATTACTCTATTTTTTACTCTATATTTTAGAGATTGCTATTTTAGGGGAATACATTGAAGCATATCTCACCTCTATTATAGAGTTTCTCTATTTTAGAGGTGAAAATAGCAAAATACATTGGAGATGGTCTTAGAGATAATTTTGTAACTTACGTTGCATAAACTAATGGGCCGAAATTGAGCCATTTCATTAGGCGTTAGTGTCTTTGGGATGAGACAAATATTTGTTTCATTCAGTCCAGTTGACATTGCCCCCTCAATAAGGAATTTATTAACCATAAGAGTTAAGTCACCCTTTACTATGTCCCAGAACTTCTGGTAAAAAAGCGTAGTCATCCCATCTGGCCCCGAGGCTTTTTCTAGGTGCATAGCAAAGAGTGATAGCTTCACCTCCCATTCAGAAATCGGGGCTGTTAGACTTTCATTCATTGGCTCCGTGATTGTTGTATGAACTTCAGATAGCGGTTCTTCAATATCTTCTGGATTAGAAGACTCAAAGATCTGTCTAAAATAGCTAGTAGCAATGGCTACTAGTCATTCTTCATCTTTCACTACATTTCCATTTTCATCTAGGAGCTGCGTGATCTTGTTCCTTGCTCGTCTTTGCTTTGTTAATGCATTGAAAATTTTGTATTTCGATCACCTTCCCGTAGCCAAAATACTCGACTTTTTGTTTCTAGAACATTTCTTCTACCTTAAGAGCATCTGAAAGTTCCTTCAAAGCGGCTGCGATCTCCTCAGTTGTAGCATTATCATATGCATACATAGGCTCCACCTTTTCTTTAAGCTCCTCAACCAATTTTGCCGAGTTAATATTATGTTCTCTCCTCCAATCGCTCAAGGCTTTTCTGCAGCTGGCAATATGTTCCATTATAGTCGCATTGGGAGGAAGATCAGGTGATTTCCATCCCTCTAAAATGACCTGCCGCAGTTCCTTATTATCCAACCATCTTTTATCGAACTTCAATTTTCTTGATCTTCTCGTTGGTTTTGTGAGTATGTCTGCAAGAATCGGACGATGATCTGATCCCCATAATCTCATATACTTCACCATAGAATGAGGAAACTTATCATGCCAGTCCGCATTTCCCACAGCCCTATCAAGACGACATCGAACAGTTACTCTTCATGCTCTCTTTCCAACCCATGATAGCATATTTCTAGTATATGGACATTCTAACATCCCACAATCGTTTATCATTTGCTTAAAAGATAGAAAAGAGCTATCAGTGCGCTGTGTTCCTCCTTCTTTTTCATTACGAGCAGCGATTTCATTAAAATCTCCTATCATAAACCAAGGTTTAGTTCTTGTTGTTGAGAAGCGCGTAAGGCGTTCCCAAACTTGATCTCTTCTTTCTAGTACATGATCCCCATAAACAAACGTCATATAGACTTTTATTCCATCAATGATTGCCTCAATGTCAATCATTCTGTTATTTGAAAATAAAACATTAATTTGAAATTCATCCATAAAAAAACAAAGCTAAACCTCCGCTGAAACCAAGTGGCTCAACGGTAAACAAATGATCATAAGTCAGCCTGAATGTTTTGCAACAGCAGCCTCCTATTCTTCGTTTCAGAAAGAAACACAAGTCCTGGGTGATGCTTTTGACACATCTTCATAAGGCGTCAAACTGTGAGGTCGTTCCCTATCCCTCGACAGTTCCATGTATGATTTGTGGAGGTGTTAGTGGACCCCTCCATACCATCACCTTTGCGAGTTGCACTCTTCCTGCTCTTAACCCCACCCATGTGCTGCTTCCCCGAAAGGATTATCTCCGTAGACGAAGATTTATGTATCTTAGGAGATCCTCTACGGAGGAACTGCACTTTCTTGTTCAAATCCAAAGAGATTCGAGACTTTCCTCCATTCCTATGAGACGATACTTTCGACTTCCATGTGTCCTTGCTCGCCATCTTGATTTGTGTTGCCGCACTATTAAGACCATGTTCTTCCAACTCTATCAAGTCCTCTCCTAGCAAATCATCTTCATGTTCCACCATTATCATCTTATCGTCATGCATATCATCATCATTATTGCTAGTACCAATGATCTCCATACCGGTTAAAGCCCCTATCATTTGGTCCTCATCGATCATCTCATTCTCCTTAGGAGAGCTCAGCCGCCACAACGAGTGTTGATAGTCTCCCTTTTGTAGATGAGGATGCCGTCGTTAGGATCAGATCAAGAGATCTCCATTAGCACTGACCAGATCTGGAAATCGCCTTCTTCATCGCCAAACGGAGCAGCGGCTAGGGTTTCTTTATCACTACCACTTTGCGAGATATATTTGTACGTTCCTCCCTTATTTTGTCGATGCTTCTTCTGTCTCTCCTCTCATAAATCCTCCATCTTCTCGCCTCTTTATCGCTTTGATTCAATATTTAGCTTTGATTATGCGATCAAATGATTCAATCCTCCATCTTCTCGCCTCTTCTAGCTTAGCGTTTATGGTTTTAAAAAATTAGGTATTATATTAATGTTAAAAAAAATTAGTTAAAAATTTTATTTATCTATTTATTATAAACTCTAATGTATTACGAGTTTATTTTTTATATGTGTTTTACCCTTAGTTCTTTTGTTATAAAAAATATTTACAACTCATGTACATATGCGTTACCTACTTAAATAAAACAATAACAATTCAACTAACTTTTTTAAAATCGAGACCAGAACTATTTTAGTCCCGAAACCATTTTTTCTTCATTTCTTAGTGGGTTCAATACTCCAGCTACATGTAAGAAAAGAGTACCCAACGCCTCCTTTCAAAGAAATTAGACTCATCAAAATGCAAAATAATGTGACATTTTTATGTTGTGATAAATGTCAAATGCAGGACCCCTTATCTTCAATATTTTTTTAAAAAATAATTGGATCCCTTTTTAACATTATTTATATAAAAAAGCTTTGACCCTAGAGCCCATACCCTATTGCCCTATGCCTAAGCCGACCCTGCATATATCAATAGAAACTTAATTACTTAAATAGATAACCTAAAAAGGATTTGAAAAAAGATGTGTTGAGAGAACTGTTTGACAACTTCTCTTGATCAAACTCAAAATTCCCCGGAGATTACATTAAATAGCAGAGACCTGTTATGTTGGTACGCCAAAGTCCGCATAGGTTCCCGTAAATATCAAACTAAAGAAGATGAAAGACTTATCTAGTATACAATCTATCTTTCGCAACATCAAAGTAAATATTTGATAGATTAACAATTGCGAATTATTTTATGATCTAAAATAAAGAAACCTCACTTAATAACATATCATCTAAATCATGAAATTCAGCCTCAGGTGGCACAATATCAAATATGAAACCAAATAGCATAACACAATACATAAAACCAATAATGTGATTTCTTGTTTATTTGAATTGTTGGTTTTATGTATTGGATTATGCTATTTGGTTTCATATTGGATGCTGAGCCACCTAATACCATTGAGAGTGTTGGTTCCATAACCAATCTGTGTCATTCACGATAGAAGTTCCATATTGGGTCTCAACCATCCAAGGAGAAGTGTCATGACCTTCCTCAGTATTGAATAACTTAAGCAGGTACCAAGTAATTTTCTCACTCTTAGGTTCTTTTCAACTTTTATAACATGAGCCTCACCTTCACCTTGTTTTTTTTTGAGGTGGAGTAGATTGTAAAGCATCGACTATAACATCAAAAAGTCCTTGGATTTCGAGTTGTTCCATCATTTTGAATTTTCACATTCTGAAGTCCCTCTTTCTATCAAACTTCTCCATCTTAAATCTTCCGAAAATATGTCCATCTTGAATACTTGAGAATCTTGAGATTACTGCACAACAAAAGTAAACAAGCAACAACAAGAATGAATCCAATAACTGCAAAGATCACAAAATGCGATCATATATAAGTCAGCTACCTTTTTATCAGATCTGATACAAAATCTTACTGCCTTAGCACATTAACCTGGATGCTTGATACAACTTGTAGATTTTTATATCGATATCTTCAGGTTTATATATTCTCTTGACTTATGATTGATATGTTGTCTGTTTATGGTTTTAGGTGATGTTAACGATCTACGAAACGAGAGTTCACAAAGTTTTTTTTTACCCACTGTTTGTTGAGTTACTCACATGGGAGGCAAACTGTATTACTTCAACAACATCCACTAAGCTTTGATCAAGAATCCAAGGTCGAAACAATGGCGACTCAATGAAACAAAGTATACAAGAAATGGATAGCTCACTTATTGGATCCACAAGATGAAGTCAGTAGATAACTCCTGAAGTCGGCCACTCCGACTGATCTCCACCATCGTGATTCTGTCGAGCTTCACTCTCCCAATTTTGAGCTAAGTCATCTTCTCTCTTTTGTTCTCTCTGCACTTAATCAGCTCATTTCTCTCTCTCTCTCGTTCAGTTTAACTTGCCAGCTCATGAGTTTTTTATAAGAGATTTATCCACTAGAGTCAGTCAGATGAAACATATTGTTTCATTATTAAGCCGTTAACCTTTTGGGCTGAGACTTGGGCTCTTCTCTTTTCAAGTTTTTCTGAAGTGATGTAGCACAAATCACCCTAGAGAAAACTCTCTCAAATAAGAGATCAATTATAGTACTTTGGAATCAATCCACAAGGAGTGTGGGTACAAAGTAGACTATAAGAATCAAGATTAAGCTAGACAAGTGAATAAAGCAGTAAACAAGTTAATTATTGGTCGTAAGATATATGGGAAAATAGCTAGATGTAGGATTTTAGGCAATCATAATTATGAGTTATATATGCTAAGAGTGTATTGATGAACCGTCCTAGAACTTAAATGTAATAGTAAGATATTCAACTCTCGCTGCGAGTCTAATAAGATGTTTAAATCATGTATTTCAGCTTTCACATGCGAATACAAAACAAATGTCCATTGATACTATAGAGTGTCGATCAATACTTCTTTAAATAAGATTTAACGGCCTAAATAATATGTTCACTAGATTAACTAAACCAGGTCTCGCATGCGCCTAACAACCTAGCATAGCAAAATTATTATCAGGAGTTGAACCCATTCTCGCGGTTGTCAGTTATCCTAAATTCAGTGTTCTAGTTAGCTACTCTAGAACACAAGCAATTAGATCAATTTTGTGAAGGATCTTAATTAGATCACTTTAACGGCTCTAGGTTTGAATAATTCATCAAAACCCTAACAAACCCCAAATCTAACAAAGTAACTGCTTAGCCATAATTAAGCAAGACTTAAATTGAATGAATTGTATAAATATATAAGTATGAAATAATGGAGTTCCAATACAAAATCTCTCAAAAAGTTTTTGATCTTCTCTCCAAGACTACTAAAAAGCTTCTAAGAATAATTATGAATTGTGGTAATGTGTAAGGTGGTGTTATACCTTAGACAATGGCAAACACTATAAATATTAGGTATAAAGTCGGTCAGGGGCAATCTTGTAATATGTGAAACTTCCGGGCATGAGTCTGTCTTGAATCAAGTTGGGCCCGTCTACTCAAACGAGTGTCGAGCGACACCAAGTAAGAAGTGTCGATTGACACTTCTTCTGAATCCCGACTCTGACTTCTGGTTTGTTGAACATCTATGAGTTTCTTCATCCATAAGCTCTAAACTTCTCCATAATCTCCATATTACTTCAAAACATACCTAGACTTGAAAAGACTCTAAAACAGATTCAAAACATAACATAAAGACTCTAAATAGGACTTATACTATGGGTAATAACTAGTAAATTCCATAATATATCAACTCCTCCGGACTTATCATTTTGCTTGTCCTCAAGTAAAACATAGAATAGTCATGTGAAAAAGGTTTGAAAATGCAGGGATTCACATTCTTTTAAATTTAATACCATCACCTATGCAATGTTGCAAGCCACACCAAATCAATGTCAACTTTGGAGGTACCTTTTGTACACTACCTTGTCTTAGCAACCATACCATCCATCCCACAGCTTAGCTAATACCACATGTGACATACACCTCTATTAACCTCATTTCTTACATAAAAAATGCAGACTTGACCTTGAGAGTATCGATCAAAGGACACATAGACTATTACTCAAGAAGTATCTAAACACACATGCAGTATTCTCTGATCCCTTTCTTCACTTTTTCTCTCTTGTTTGAATCTTTTACTTTTCTTTTTCTTATTTTTTTATTTGCAAAGTGTAGGTGAATAATAGGGTCATAGGAAATTTTCCTATCCCCCGCTTCTAGCTATATGTGCAAATTATAATAATGGGGTCAGAGAGAGAGAGAGAGAGAGAGAGAGAGAGAGAGAGAGAGAGAGAGAGAGAGAGAGAGAGAGAGAGAGAGAGAGAGAGAAGAGAGAAGAGAAGTGAACCCAGAAGCACACAGACTTTTACCTTTCGGATTTATGGGATGAATCTGATCTATTGTATACCAAGCTCCAAGACAAGTAAATAAAGTTAATTAGGTTGGAGGTCAGTTTTTGATCTTTTAGATATTCCCAGCAAGCGTGGATGTTATTGGCAAGTGATCCACTTTGGAATTTCCATATGGTACACCTTTCAATCATTAAATCTAATAATGGTGATAAAGAGTGGTTAGATAGTAAGTAAAGTTGAAAAAGTTAACCATCCCCTTCTTGACTCTATATAACTCAAATAAAATCATAAAACTCAAATAAAACACAAGTTATTAACTACCTCCCCCAGACTTAAACAAAAATGTCCCTAGTATTATACAGTACGAGATTGATGGGATAAATAAATAGGAATGTAAAAATTTAACAAAGAAAAAAGAGTATAAGTTTTGATCGACACAGTGAAGCGGTGATTGATGCTTGGGTTGTAGTGGTATCGACCGATACTGGCTAGTTTGCCGTTTGCTGCTTGTACAGTCTTTGTCTTCCCCATACCTTTTTTGAATGACCTGAAATAAGTAAAACATGAAAAATGAGTAATAAAGGAAAATAAAACCAAATTAAAAACATACTAATGGATTGCCTCCTATGAGTCACTTGTTTATAGTCTATAGCTTGACGCTTGTAGTTTTTGGGATAGTGTGGATGTAATTAAATACTTGTTGGGAACCAAGTATCAACATCTTCTCTGCTCATCTCAAATGAGGTGCATACAAAGCTTTTGATGGCTTCTTCCCCTTTGGTTATATGCTCTTGCTGTCTCTGGATAATATTTTGTGTGTAATCCACCATCAGCTCAAACTCTTCCATACATTTGCTCAACCATCCAATGTTGTTGTTGAGTGGGCAGTAAGTTGCATCCAACCTTCACAAGTAACCATCAAAACATCCTCTCTTGGTCTTTTAAAATTTCAGCTATCATGTCAAATTGATATCTCATATATGTCTCAGGTTCTGGCCGATAATGAGGGTTAGGAAGGACTCCAGGCATCTAAAAACATCACTCATATTGTGGTGAACTCATATAAGGACCTCCTACACTATTTGCCATCTCAATTATTGCTTTTATATCCTCCTTTGACACATTGATGATTCTTCCATCCATTGTCTATGTCTTGCCCTCTTCATCACTGCAACACCATAATCATATGATGCTATTACACACATCTTTCTTTTAGGAGGAGTGCGACTTCAATTTTAAAATTTTCTTGAAGCTCTGGAATCGCATGAGTGTCGACCAAAGCTGGTTGAGTGTCGATGGACACTCCATCGTCATCTTCATTCTAACGACCATAATCAGAATAAAATGCAACCACAAATCTTGGGTCATCCCCCAAATCAATGTAGGATGTGTGCCTCTTGATCACTTGAACATGGTCATAGGAAGAATTATTGTCTATGAGTGTCAAGCACAACTTATACGTCTGCATGTCGCAAACAACTCCTACAGTAGCCACAAAGGCTCTCCCAAGTAATAGAGAAGAATTTCAGTCTATCTAAATATACATAACATGAAAATTCATAGAAACTAAGGCATTTCCGATTTGTACATGAAGGTTTCTCATAATTCCTCCATAATTCACCTTAGAGCAATCCACAAAAGTGAATGAGTTACCAGAAGGTTCTTTATTCAGATTCATCTGAATAGCCATCACCCTGGGCATGATGCTTACTGAAGAACCCGCATCGCATAATGCATTTGGATAATTTGACCTCCAACAATGCCTCGAATACAAAATATCTAGGGTCACTTTTCTTCTCCAGTGTAATCACCTGCTTCATCTTGTCTCTAAGCTGATGGAACATACACTCGATGTCCTCTTCTGTCTCTATGCTTTCTCTAAAAACATCCAGAGCCTATGGGTGTAATAAGCCTCATCAAATGGTACATATTCATGGATCTTCAGTACCCTTTTTGTAACACTATCCATCTCTTTATCATTAGCCTCTGTTTTTAGATGCTTGGAAAACTTGATCTTCTTCCTCTTTCCAATAGAAGTATGTCCCTCATTTTCCTGTTGAATGATCATAGGATCTGGTGCATTATCATGTTGCTGATTGGTGTCAACTGTTGGCTCTTTTTCTGTCTGAGATGGGTATCGAATTGCATTCAAACAATGTACATTGATGCTTAATAAACGTACTCGATACGTCATAGGTGGGTGTCGATCAATGCTTTCCGTCTCACATGATCCCACAGATTCTCCAAGTGGTGTTGATCGGTGCTCGGATGTTGGTGTCGAAAGACACAAGTGCGTGATGCCAAACGACATGGAACTTTCAACTTGACAGTCCCCATCTTGGAGATTCCCATGCTTCACTACTTGACAGAAATCATCATCTATAATGGCACTCACGTGGTGCTTCTATTCAGCTTCAATTTTCGCTTTAATCAAGGCTTCTTGTCTTCTTACATCGTCAATAGTGTGAACCACCTGAGTCTCCAACTTCTTCACATGGGTGTTGAGTGCTTCAAAATTTTCATTCAGATTAGTGTACACAAATCAATCTTCCCGTTGAACTCCGCATTTAACTTCTGCTGTCCCTCAAGAACCTGATCAATCATGGATTCCAATTTGCTCTCATGAGTTGCTGAAGCAAGATAATGGTAAGAAAAGACTCCATATTTCCTTGTGTTATTGTTGTTGTTGCTGAAGGGTTTCTAGTACTGCGAACCTTGGTTGTAATTACTCCTTTAACCAATGCCATAAAAGTTTATCTTTCCACTCTGATTCACAGACCTCTGATTCTGAAAACCAGCACCGCTGACGTAGTTCACTTCCTCCTCGTCGCCTTTCTCAAATTGACATATACAACCTCCACATCCTCGGCAATGCTGGCCTATTTACTGAGAAATTTATGAACACTATCCAGTTTTGCCTTAACTTCAGCCATATTCTCCTTATCCAAGCTCTGGGGAGATTTTTTTCCTCTCAAATCAGTGTTCTTGGTGCTATTACTAGACTCCAAATTTTCAATAAGTCCCAAAATTTCTTCTGTATTTTTGGTGTAGAAATTTCGCTCACTAGCTGTGTCTAAGGCCATCTGATAAACCAGGGTGAGACCTCTGAGTAAGGTACCTAGCATTTGTACCTCATTGAATCCATGATGTGGACAGTCTCTTTGGTATGACCTGAATGATTCAGTAGGCCCCTGAGTAAACATGGTGATTCTGTTCGTCAAGTCTTCAGATTTTGCATCATAAAAGAAATTACGCAGGAATACATTCTTGATGACGGTCCACGATGTAATAGATCATGGTCGTAGCTGCTTAAGACAATATGAAGCATCTCCAGTAAGTGAGTACTTGAAGAGCTTACAGAAAAGGTAGTCCTTAGGGAATACATTGGCTTTGATAATACACACTAAATCCTCGAACCGCTCTAGATGGTCCATCGGATGCTCAGTGGGAGTCCATGATAAGGTGTATATCCCACAAGTGTAAAGTATGCATGCTTCAACTCAAAATCGTGCCTCTGAAAGGTAGGATAAAAATAACAAATATGTTGGCGTTCTAGGTTGAGCAGCCTCAGCATTAGCTGCAGCTATAGCTTCAACGGCTTCTACAGGAACTGCTTCTGGGTCAGGTATTACAGGCCCCTGATTATCCAATCTCTAAATTACTACATTACACAGATGACCCTTAGGGTCATGATGGTCTCCATGCTCATCTCAGATTAGTACAAGAGTCGCGGCCATGTCTCTTGTTTTCAGGTTGGTGTCGATTGATGCTTCAGAAGTGTCAATTGTTTCTTTCTCACTAGTAGTGTTGATCGACGAAGTATTGCTGTCAATCGATGTTGATAAATACATTAGAGTGTCGATCGATACTTCTTTAAACAAGCATTAACAACGTGATCAATATTTTCACTAGATTAATGAAACCAGCTCTCCCATCCGCCTAAAAACTTAGCTCAGTAGAATTATTATCAGGAGTTGAACCCACTCTCGCTGTTGTCGATTATTTTAAGTTCATGATTCTAGTTAGCTACTGTAGAACACAAGTAGCAAGGTGTGTTTATTGTTCTAGCAGGGTATAAATATCCTAAACAATTAACTGTCAAATTAACATTAATCCTAACACACAAAACAATACTCTTGCCAAGAGATATCAGGTGTAGGACTTAGGGATCAAATCCACAGAGAGCAATGACACACAATAGATTTCTTATTTCTAAAGACTAAGTTAGGTAGATATATATATATATATATATCAGTAACATGTAATAAATTAAGGAAATATTCATTAGTATAGATGAAATATGGAAATATGATATTAAACTTAATTAAAATGTAAATATGCTAGATCTAGGGTTTCAAACCTAATGGATTATAGGGAATAAGAAGCACGAAATTGTAAATATTCTATAACTCAAATATTAAATATTCTGACCCTTTTAACTCCAACTCTCGTATGCAAGTAAAATGAAAGACCATTGATCGATGGCTAAGGCCAGATGTTGATCGATAATGAAATCATAAGGAAGTGTGAACGAGATTTGATACGTTCACCAAGCTAATTATACCAGCTCTCGTATGCGCCTAACAAACTAGTTCAATGGAGTCTATTCTAGCACAGAACCTACTCTCGTAGTCATCCATGTCCTACTTTCGAGATCCTAGTTAACTACTCTAGAATGCAAGCATTTAATACAACTCAATTGATGGGTATTATCTCAACCTAGCAATCCTACTTTTGGGCTAATCCACGATTTCCATCATTCAACCCTAAATCTAGTTGATGACTACTCGGACATAATTAAAGTAAGAACAATAATCTGAATACAATGCATAGATAGAATATTGGGGTTTCGATACAAATCTTCCTAAGGAGTTATAAATCTTCTCCCCTCAAACCTTAAAACTATAATAGAAAACTAAACTCTCTTCTCTCTCTACCACACTTTTTTGTGTAATACATAAAGTATAAATATAAAACCCTAAAATCTAGGTCAATAATCGTCCAAGGTATCTTCGTCATTTGTCTCTAACTTGTGCTTGAGATCGGCTGTCTGCGAATTGGTCATCGATCGATGGCAAGTGTGCAACATCGATCGATCTTGGTCTTTTACCATCGGTCGACACCAAGATGGTGTCATCGATCGATGACTGTCTTGTACTCCAATTCTCTCAATGATCAGCTTCTGATTCTTCTCTTCTAAATGTTCCAAAAGCTCCAAGTATCTCCATATATCTCCAAAACATATTTGGGCCTGTAAAGACCTCAAAACCTAGCCTAGTCGCACATAATAGACCCTAAATAGAGCATATAACTGGTAATAAATAGGCTATATCAACTCTCCCAGACTTAACGTTTTGCTTGTCCTCAAGCAAACAAGCCTGTGTATGAGGTTTTGAAAAGCGAAGACTCATATAATGTCTAAGTATAACTATCTTGTAATCCGACTGTAGCACCCCCAATCCTGAATAAGGATTGTGTGACTGACCATGGTTCGAGGAAATGAACTGAGGATCATTGAGATAAAGTTAAGTACGTTCCATGGTCAGCATATAGTTAAGTCATAAGGACTTAACCATAAGAGAGGGAGAGAAACGAGTTAGAAAGGCCAGAACAAGTGTTTGGGCAGCTGGACCGAGTGTACGGTCAGCTCGACCAGCTAAACACAGCTCGACCAAACTCAGCTCAGCTCAACACTACCTAGGTCAGCTCATTCAGCTGAGCTACCAGCTCAGTCAGCTGGACCAGCTGGTGATCAGCTCATCTCAGCTGGACGCTGGTGATCAGCTCATCTCAGCTGGACGGAGTGTTTGGGTTCTGGGCGGTTGGTCCGGGTCCGGGCCGGTGGCGGGCCAAGGTGGTCCGGCCATGCAGTTGGGGGCCTGGTGGACCCTTGGGCTAGGCCATGGGCTAAGTCTAGTGGGTCTGGGTCGTGGTTGGGCTGGGTATCGATCCATTAAAGGCCTGATAGGGGCGAAGGTTGCGGTTGGTCAAGGGTTGCACCCCATCGACCAAATGGTGCCCTTTCACCCAAAAGTTGTGTCCATTCGAGGGGCAAAACTTACCCCCTCGCCCTCTATAAATAGGGGTCCTCCCTGCACATTTTTATCATTCAGTTTCAGAGAGAAACACACAGAGAAAACGTGAGAGAGAGAGAGAGAGAGAGAGAGAGAGAGAAGAAGAGAGAGAGTTCTCGGCCAAAAAGTGGGCCGATTGTTGTGGTGATCTTTCCGGCGAGTGCAATCGTTTGGGAAAGGATTTCCGATCAGGGATGGGGAAGTCTGATAAGGGGAAGAACGTGGAAGACCCTAATGTGGTTTCCAAGGTAGGCAATGGGCCGTGGGTATCAAGGTGCATGCGGTTAACCCTTGGGGTCAAACCGATGTTCCGATTGGTCCCATTGTTGCATCCGATTCCTCTTAGTCTCCGATTCCATCCTTTCTTCATCTTCTCTTTCTGTTCATACACGAAGGGGTGTGATGGTTGGATCATGGGTTCCGGCCCTGATCATAACCGATCCACATCCCAACCGCAACCTAGACTAATGGGTCGGTTATGCGGGTCACTCCGGATCGTTCCAAAGTATGGCCGATGGTCTGAACGTTTGGAATGTTCCAAAGGGTACGAGTTGCCAAAGGGTACGAGTTGCCAAGGGTCATGAGTGCCAAAGGTAATGAGAGTCCAAAGGGTACGAGTAACCAAGAGGTACGAGTTACCAACGGTTGCGAGTACCAAGAGGTACCATAGACCAATGGGTGTCATTGACCAAGGGGTGCGAGTACCAAAGGGTGCGAGTATCAAAGGGTGCTTATTACCAAAGGGTGTGAGTTCCAAACGGTACCAATGGACACAGGTTATGTCCGGTCCATACGGTTCAGTCCGCGGTTCATGGGCAAGGACACGTACACGGTCGTTTGGCCGGGGTAATGGGTCGCATGGTCCGATCGGTTGTTATACCATCCGGATTGGGTATTGCCTTACACGGTTGTTTGGATCCAGGCCTAGTGCCGGATCAGGTAAGGAAGTCCGTTGGGCTTATGAGCCGGACTTCAAGGGTATCCGATCGTACCCAGACCATAGTCCGGTTGGACGGACTGGGTTGTGGTCGATACGGTTCTGTTAGTGTTTCCGTTTGTTTGATCTGAACTGTCTGCTTATTCCAAGTCATGTGGGGTGGTTGGTTGAGTGACTTGGGATATGGTGGATGGGTCGGATATATATATTTTTATGATTATGTTGATTGAGGTTGATCATAATTCTAGGAACCAAGCCAAGCATTATAGGATCTATCCGTTCTGTCTTCGGTTAAGATTAATGCTTACGGGTTATGGTTTCAGGATCTGAGATTGGTTCTGGTCAAGCCAAGGAGCCGTGAAGACTCAATCAGTGAAAGGCTGTGTGGCGTGTGGCTAGATGAAGTTAGAGAGGAATTAGTTATTGTTTATGAAACTGTTAAGAAACTATGTATCGGACCACATGATTTGGAGTGATACATACGAACTTATTTATTATTCCGCTGTGTTATCTGTCTATTTATTTATGAACCTCATATACTAGTATGACTTAGTAAATGAAATGATTTTAAAAATGAATCAAACAAGCAATGAAAGGATCAAAGTAAGGCATTTGGTCCAGTTGGGTCGAAAGGCCAGGATCGGGTCTTACAAGTTGGTATCAGAGCATGCTTGATTCTAGGATAGTTGGGTTATGGTAGTCCACACACGCAGCCAGCTGATCAGGTCTCACGGTGAGGTTGTTTTGATTGCTTAGTCTAGGGGCTATTGCATTTTTGTTTCTGATATGATTGTTTAGTACTAACCTTGTTAAAATTCCAAGGTTGGAAAGGGCAAAGCTGGACGAGCCCGAAAGAGTAAGGTGGTGGACGGACAATCTAGCCAACCATGGGTTGATGAGGTTAACCCAACCGAGTTACCAACCAATCCGGTTTTAGGTAATATCGGTGAGGGAGAAATGGACGATCCGGACAACCTTACTAATGGGTGAACCAATGGTAAGATAAGGGGGCAGGTGGCTCCGGCGGAGCTTGAAGCTATCCTACTCACTGATCCATCCGTTGAAGACGTAGCTGTGGTGCCGTGAGTTTTTGAACCAAAATCGGTGATGTGCTGGAGATAGACAGATTTTGATGGTGGGATTAGGAGAAGTTTTCATACTGAACTTGAACTGGATGGATGAGAGTAAAAGAGGGTTTAATAATTATAGATGAACCCGATGAAGGGCTGTCTACGAACCCTTTAAATAGGGATAGTTCTACAACGATGGGACACAAGTGCCTAGATGAAGGCATGTGTTAAGGTGTTTCTCTCTCTAATTTTATTCTCTCTCTGGGAGTCCCAAGAAGGGGCCAAGAGATCAAAAAGGGGATCCTCCTAAAAGAAGGGGTGACTCCTTATTTAATGAAAGACTAGCCTTTGACCCGCGCGCCCGCGCGGGTGTTATTTTTCTAAATGTTAAATATTTTAAACAATTTGTTTGATATAACTATAGATATAACTGGAACTTAATATTCGATATCCGTTATCCGATCCGAGATCTCATCCGTTTTGTAAAACGGATATTCGGGGATCCTGATAGTGATTTTACGGATTCGACTGATTCATGTACAAATTTGGATAGTAAAATTTAGGTTTAGATATCCGTATCCGAATATTAAATATTTAAAATTTAATATAGTTATCTTTGTTTATTATATATACTTTTATATAAAATAAGTAAAATTTTAATTTTATTAAATTTTAATGAATTTTAAGTTTTTTTAAAATAATAATTTTAAATAAACTAAATAGATGGTTAATAGTTAGTCTGAATATCTGTTTGTATGCAGATTTTAGTCTCAATATCCTAACCCTAAATATCCGGATCCGGATAACAATTTTATGAATTCGACAAATGCATATCCAGATTCATATATCTTAAAATACCCCAGATATTCGATTCGTTCTAAACCTAACTGTGTATATGTATTATATGGTGATTAAAATTTTAAATTTAGAAATAACATATGTTATTTTTATTAGATATATATCGTAGAAATGAATAATACATTGTATTTGTTTGTATATATAACCATTTATAATAAATATTAGTATGTATTTTAGTCACTAAATTGTTATGGAAAGTTACATGATTTTGTTATTATAAATGAATAAGTTCATATTATTATAATAAAAATTATGAACATTATTATTTTTTTATAGTTCAAATATAGTTGGGTAACTTATATGAATATGAATAAAAAGTAAAACTAATTTAATGCTATATATATGGTATAATTATATTTTTATTATAAAAATATGGAAAACACATATAATTTTTTTTTATGAAGTCTTGAACTCCAATAACAAAGGTTGTTAATGGGATTAGCCCAGATTTTTTTTTTCTTGTTAAGAATTAATTTTTAAATGTTTGGATGCAAGGATAATATCAGTGGCATTCTTTGTAAATATTAAATAAAAGCAATGGTTATTTCCTATTTGTACTTCACTTTTAATAGATTAAATGAGGTCTAGGGTTTCCAAGTAACTTTTTTTTAAATGGGCCGAGTTCATTGTCTAATAGGCCTTGTTGAGGAGCAAAGTCCATGTCCAACAATAAGCCCCCCAGTTCGTTGAGAGAGATGAAATTGATCTCTGTGAACTCTACGAAGATGGTTTATAAGACAATGGACTCAGCGCCTTATGATCTTAGGCGAGTTTTTGTAAACTCGTTCTTAGACAAAGGCGAGTTGTACATTTACTAGGAGAGTTGACTAGTGGACTCATGCCTAGGATGCAAGTCATACTCTTGCTAGGACACTTAATGTGAAATCATCCCTAAAAGCAGTAACTCGGCCAATAACTCATGCCTGAAAGGAGAGTAGTTGTACTCTTACTAGGCGAGTTTAGTGTAAACACATGCTTGGAAAAACCAAGTTTACTAAACTCATGCCGAGACAAAGGCGAGTTGTACTTTTACTAGGCGAGTTGACTGGTTGACTCATTCATAGGACGCGAGTTGTACTCTTGCTAGGAAACTTAATGTGAAGTCATCCATAGAAGCAGTAACTCGGCCAGTAACTCGTGCCTGGAGTCGTAACTCGTCGAATAACTCGTGCCTGGTGAAAAGCGAGTTTACCGAATTCATGCCTAAGGGCTGTAGCTCGGGGAATAACTCATGCCTAAAAGGCGAATTGAAAGTAAACTTATGCCTAGTAAAAGGCGAGTTGAATGTTAACTCATGTCTAGTAAAAGGTGAGTTGAACGTAAACTCATTTCTAGCGGAAGAGGAGTTTACCCAATTCATTCCTAATATCAAACGAGTTCACGTCAAACTCGTGCCTAATAAAAAGCAAGTTTACTGTAAACTCGTGCCTAGGAAAATGCAAATTGTACTCGTGGCTCGGGACACGTACTTAGAAAAATACCAAAATGTAATAATTTTTTTTAATTATTATACAAGTAAACGTGATTTGAAAGTCCATTTACTCGGGTTATTTTAAACGAGTAAAAGTGACTTGAAAATTCATTTACCTGATTTTTGCTTTGCTGAGTAAAAGCGTTGTTGGATTAGGAGAGCTGTGTCTTTGACGAGTCGCATCATGGTCAAAGTGTTTTCAGCACATGCTGGAGCAAGGCTATTCTCAGCTTCTTGGATAGCTTGAAGAAGTCGCACTTGATTGGCGAGCAAGGGACAAATTCCTAATAGATATTTGACGGGATGCCGAGCAGCTTAATGTCGAGCATGTTGCTGACTGTGTAGATGAAGTGGTTCATGTTTCGTGATAATCTGCTTACGAGCTCTTAGCTTGAAACGTGGCCGAGCAAAAGTGATGACGAGATCACATGGTCCATTACTCGGCGATGATGACGAGTAAAAGGAATGAGTATTCGTTGTTCTGAAGGAACTGGTGAGATGACGAGCAGCTTGGGGACTAAGTATTTGATTAGATGTCGAGTAACAATTGTCACGATGCCGAGCAAATGCTTCGAGACGCAGTCTTCTTGTTTGAGATGAGATGCTGTGACGAAAGCATGCATTTTCATATAGCGAGTCCTGCCTCCTTAACACTGATTTAGTATTTGTCTCGTTTCCTTCACGAACAAGTCTCATAATCCTCAAATAATGCCGAGCAAAAATAATAATATCCAGGAAATCTCTTACTGTTATTATTTCTGCTGAATTTTCAGAGTAGAGTTTTGAACGGCAAATGACTTGCACAAACTTGCTTTCGGCTAAAATGTGTATTGGACGAGCTCAAGCTGGTGCCTTGAAGAAAATGTAAGAGCTTTGTGAAGGGCTTGTCGTGGGGGCGTTGTGTTGCGGTAACCGCATTAGCTTGTTTTGAAGTTGTTGACATTGACTTGTGCCGAGAAAAGCGCATGACTGTTTCTCGGCATTGAACCGCTGCATCTCGGGAGGGCTTGATTGAAGAATCAAGACCCCATTTAAAAAAAATAAATTTGGCTTTCATGGATTACGAACACCGGCGAGAAAGAAGAATGTCGTTGTAGCTCTTATGTTCTTCGGTGAGTTCCATGGATGTTACCGCGTAACGTTGTTGTGGACTCCTTTACTCGGCATGATGTAGATCACACGTGCCCAATGTGGGACTGGTATGAATCAAAATCCTTGACATCTGATATATATATATATATATATCATTCAATTTTTTTTCTTTTGCCTAGCAAAGTAAAGTATGGGAGGTCCCATTACTTTTTTTTTACGAGTAACAGACGCAATTCGTCGTTTGCTCATTATTTTGAGTAAAAGTGACAAAATGCAACTTGTCATTTACTCATATTTTTCTTCGAGTAAAAGTGACAAAATGCAACTCGGATTTTTTTTGTCATTTTTGAGCAAAAATGACAAAACGCAACGGGTCGTTTACTCATTTTTTTTCTTCGAGAAAAAGTGAAAATGGAACTCGGATTTTTGACTTCATTTTTTTAGTGGAAAAATTCAACTTGTCATTTAATCAATTTTCCGAGTAAACGTGACAAAATGCAACTCGTTTTTTTTTGTCGTCATTTTTTTCTGAATGACAAAATGCAATCCATCATGTTTACATTTTATCGAGTAAAAATGACAAAATGTAACTTATCTTTTTGTCATCATTTTTTTGAGTAAAAGTGACAAAATGGAACTTGTCATTTACTCTTTTTTTTTGAATAAAAGTGACAAGTAATGGATGAAACTTATCATTTATTTGTTTTTATAAAGTCGTGCCTAGTAAAACGGTGACACATTCGTCAAGTTGATTATGCATTTACTAGTGAAATCGTTGCCGAACAAAAGATTTGTTGGATCAATTAAATGCCTTTGGGCTTTTTAATTATATGTGTAAAAAATGACTTGGGCTTGAAACACTAAAAAGCACAAAATTTTGGGAAAAAAATGAAATGGAAGTCCCACATCGGGAGGAAAGGGAAAAATGGGCAATATATATATGTTCCCACCCTTGTCTTGGTTCAAAGGCTTAGGAGAGAGATGAGGGCCCCCATGCGCACGCAGCCGCCGTCCGTCCGGCTTGCGCTTGGGCTTGGGTAAATGTAGCCCCCAGGCCACTAAAAGATGTTCTTTTTGGGCCCAATTAAGCTCTATGTTTTTGGCCCAAAACAACATGCATTTCGTTTTAAAACGGAAAGTAGTTTGTCTAAAAAATAAAAAATGTCACACAGTTTATCCTCTCAGATATTTAAACGAGAAAAAAAGAGACTTGAGGAATAATTTTTCGAAACTCAACCTCCTCGATCTCCGCCCACGTGCAGAAGTTGATATGGTAAGTGGCTCTCTTTGTTCTCTTTAAATAAACCCGACTCATGTTCTTCATTTTTTACGTTTTACAACAACTAAACCAGCAACCAAAATCCCTAAGCGTAAGTCCATTAGGTAGAGAGTATTTCGTAGATTATTAGTTTGTTAG
>CAJHQQ010001256.1:0-105893 GCA_905132885.1 Moricandia moricandioides
ATCCCATATCGAATTGGTTGCACTTAGATTAAGTTTATACTTGTATTCTCATTGCATCATGTTCACTTAGGATTGGATTGACACTCATCTATACTATTTTGATTAGGATAGAGTAAAATCCTTTATCACGTACCTTTTTAACTTGTTCCGCTCCCTTGTAAGAGGTCTGAAGCTTCTCCCATGCTTTTTTGGACGTCTTTGCTCCAGCAACTTTCTCAAATGTATCTTCATCTAATCATTGATAGATTAGACAGAGAGCGTTCTTGTCTCTCTTCCTTGAATCTCTCAAACCATCCCTTTGAGTTTGAGATAGACCACTATCATTCTCCGGTTCATTGAAGCCTTTCTCGATTATCTCCCACACATCATGTGCTCCTAAAATATCTGTCATCCTAAAACTCCAATTGTCATAGTTGCTCTTAGTGAGCATTGGAACTTGGAAGGGAAAACCATTGTTTGCCATCACTTTAGCTCTGACATCACTTTGTTGGAATGAAAAACTTTAGTAAAGATGGAGAAAATGTTATATATGTTTGAAGAGAAAGAAACTTTGTGAAGAATAATTTTTTTTATAACTTGGAAGAGGATTTTTATTGTTTGAAAGTTTCTTACAAGCTTTTTTATTTCTTGATTTCTTGATGATACAAATGAGAGGAGAGTGGAGGTATTTATAGCCTCCAAAATACAAAATATCTCATATATTTTATTCATAAATCTAGATAATTCTACTTAAATATCTAGATTATTTTATTTAATTATCTAGATAATTTTTTGAAAAATATCTAGATTTTTATACTTAAAGAGGTGAAAGATTATTCTAGAATTTAGGCTAATTTTGGGCTAAACATACTTAGTTAATTTTTAGCACAAATCAAGTTTACTTTTCAACAGGTTCTATTTGACAAAGTTGGAAAGCAAACAAAAGAAATCCGAATTATAGCTTATTTTTGTTAAAAGTTTATGCAATTTTTATTCAGTTATGTCAGATTAGGTTTGGAAAATCAGTGATCAACCTTGGATTGCACGTAACTATTGAAATGGATGTAATGACCTGGATTTTTGGTAGTACCGATCGAGGTTGATATTGTAAGAAAAGAAAAGCAATTTTTTTTTGTATGATGGCATTTTATTTAATAAAGAAAAATAAAAGATATATATATCCCAACATGCAGTTTGTTTTGAGTGATACCCAAAATTTAGCCCAATTAGAAAGACTGGTAATATTACATTAGCCCATAAATGAAAATACAAATCAAAGAACTGTGGCGACGGTTGTTACTTTCCACCATGCAAGACATGTGATGAGACCAGTGCTTGGTAGAAAGAAAGCGACATGGAGAGGAGAGAGGAGCAATTGAGTAGAGATGGCTCCAGAGAGGGAACTCATTAGAGGTTGGCAGACCAAGCTTGGTACATTTGAGAGGCCAATGAGGCGCTTGATTCTCTAATCAGCGAAATTCGGTTTCGAAGAGTCAAGTCGATTGATATGAGAATCAAGTTTGAAGGTTTAAATTCCTGCATGTGTATACTATTGTTGTGTTTGTAGATTAGGCTTTTCCAAGCCAAGAAGAGAACCATTCTTTTTTAAATTTGGACCCGAGAAAGAGGAGAGATCCGATATGGTTTGGCTCCACGAAGAAGAATCAGCCATAAGGTCTTTTGTTGGACATCTATTAAGTGTTACCAACCAACAGAGGAAGGAGTGCTTTTGTATACCTCTTGAGGACCAGACCACCTTTTCCCAAGATACTCCAGGTCCATGAGATAGGAGATGCTGATAAACCAATGAGGTAGTTAGCTTTTTGTACTTTTCCCATTAATGATCCACTCATAAACATCTGGCTGATTTGTTAGAATAATCGTAAATAAGAAAGCTTGAAGAGTGACTTTATCTTCTGATCTTGCAGGCCTGATTAGCCATGTACCATGCGAATATAGGTCACAGAGAGTGGTGTTTAATGGAATTCCCATTCGAGAACCAGCTCTTCTTAGTGTGGATTGGAGATTACCAAGAGGGGACCAATTATGATGCAGAAAAGACAGGTACGCCCATATTCTACTCTCAACTTCAGCATAGTAAAGACATCTTCCTTTAATCTTAGGAGCTTGTTTGCCAGCCAAGAATAGTCAATATATCTACCCATTAACCAGTAGTTAACTGATTGTTTTGTAGAACCTCTTTTTCATACCATGCGGCCCAGATGGAGCCTGATCTAAAGAACAAAAGCTAAACAAGTTTAATAGCACAAGACTTGTTCCACATGGATAAGTTTCTGATTCCCAATCCTCCTTCAGATTTAGGCTTAGTAACCGTCTCCCAAGCTACTCATGCAGTATAATGTGTATCAAGGATACCTTTCCAAAGATATGCAACACAAAGAGAGTTGGTCTTTGAGATGCAGCTCTTTGGTAGAAGAAAAGTGGAGGACCAAAATTTGGTTATTCTAGTCAGAACAATATTCAAAAGAAGAGCTCTCCCTACAAATGACAGTGAACTTGCACTCCATGATCTTTGTCTTCACTTGGTGTATAAGCGGCTCACATTTAGCTAAGGACAACTTCTTGGTGAAAAGAGGTACGTCCAAGTACCTGATGGGAAAAGTTCCCACACTTAACCTCGTAGAAGTTGTTAACGCATCAATCTCATAAGAAGAAGGCCCAGACAGTGCCTTGAATTCCCTTAGCACCTGAAGAACACATTGGATAGAGAAAATGGATCCATCTATGAATATCAGAAGGTCATCCGCAAAACTGAGAATCAGGAACAAAAATAGGTGCTTCAACAAGAGCAGAAACAATAGAAGAAGCAGGAGTGACCAAGTCTTTCTCGGAGTTAGAACCCACTTCTCCAACACCTGGAGGTGGAGGGCGAGAGGCAGAAGTAATATCTTGTTTACCGTTTTCATTGGACCTTACCTTCTCCTTAAGAGGAAGCAGACAATTTCTCCAAAAATGGTCAAGCTCATTACAGTTAGAGCAAGTTGGAGGAACCCAAAGGTAGTCCACCTCAACAAAGATAGGCTGACTATTCGCTTTAGGCAGCTCAATGGATCTTGGCAAAGGCTTGGTAAGATCTACCTCAACCTTCACGTGAGATAACACAAGACCACCATATTTATAGTAAAAAGTCTCATTAGGATCCCCTAGAGACCCTGTAACCCATCCAAGATCCTCCAGTGAACGAAGATCCAAAGGAACGTTTCTAAGATGAGCCCATATTGGAATAAACTTAGGAATAGACGATGAGTCATGAGAACCCCATGGAAGGACATAAAACATTATATCTACTTTATTTCTAACATTTTCAACCAGAGAAGGAGTGATACCAGCTTTAGGGTTCACGACAGTGTTGATCAGTCTTCTAATTTATGTATGGAGTATGACTCGCCTTTATTGAATCAAAGACTTAACTCAAACTCTAAAACTCTTTATTGATATCTCAATGTCTTAGAAAACTTGCTCAAAAACTAAGACTCTCTCAACTCATAAGATATGCAAACACCCTTGCATCTTATATATATGAATCACACTTTCCTAAACTTATTAGGAATTACGAAATAGATATTTTCCTATTCTATAGCTCAATAGAATTAGGTAACTTGACACCCAAGTTATTTCTAGCTTAACTCAACATTCTCCCCCTTAAGCTTGAAATCTCCATTCTTCAATTCTTGAACTCCAATGAGACTTCTCATCTCTTTAAATTTAATCCTTCCAAGTGCTTTTGTAAGTATGTCAGCCTTTTGCTTCACTCCAGCAACATGTTCTACACTTACAAGTCCTTTCTCAACACATTCTTTAATGAAATGGAACCTTGTGTGAATGTGCTTACTACGCCCATGGAACACCGGGTTCTTGGACAAAGCTATAGCAGACTTGTTATCAATTCTTATCACCACCCTCTTGTTCGTATGACCAAAAATCTTAGTAAGAAGATCCTGCAACCATATGGCTTGCTTCGCTGTCTCTGTTGCAGCCATGAACTCAGCTTCACATGATGAAAGAGCAACTATCTCTTGTTTCTGAGAGCACCATGTGATAGGATTCCCACCGAGATAGAAGATATGACCAGTGGTGCTTTTCCCATCGTCTGGGATCAATATTGTAACTACTATCACTGTAACCTATTAACCCTTCTTGCGGTCTTGCTTCAAACCTTAAGCCATGCGATAAAGTCCCTTGTAGATATCTCAGAACTTGTTTCAGTGCAGCCTTATGAGACTCTTTTGGACAGTGCATATAACGACTTAGAATTCCCACGCTACACGCAAGATCAGGTCTTGTGTGTATCAAATATTGCAAGCAACCAATGTGTCTTCGATACTCTGTTTCATCCACACTATCTTCCTCTTCTGCCTTGCCCAACTTCAGACCAGCATCCATAGGTATATGTGTTGCATTACACCCTTTCATCCCGGCTTCTTCTAGGATCTTTGCAGCATATTTCTCTTGACTCAAAATTATACTCCCCTTCTTCTGCGTGACTTCTATCCCGAGGTAATAACTCAGTCTACCGAGGTCTGTCATGTCAAACTTGGATGCCATATCTTTCTTAAAGTCGTTGATCATGGCCAAGCTAGATCCCGTTATGAGTAAATCGTCTACATAAACAACTACTACCAAAAGATGATCTTGTTTTTTCTTTCGATAAAGAGATGGCTCTTTCAAACATCAAACAAAGTTCAGCTCAATCAACACTGTATTAAGCTTCTCTTTCTATGTTCTTGGAGCATGACGAAGACCGTAATGTGCCTTCTTAAGTTTGTAGACTTTAGCTTCCTTCCCTTTGATGGCATAACCCTCCGGTTGAGACACATAAACCTTCTCCTTCAAGTCATCGTGCAAGAAGGCGGTCTTAACGTCAAGATGATGTAGTTCCCAATCTCGTGTATCTGTTATTCCAATGATCAAACGAACTATCTCAATCCGTGCGACAGGTGCGAAGACTTCATCAAAGTCTATTACATGTTTATGTATGTAGCCTTTTGCCACCAAACGCGCCTTGTATTTGTTGATACTCCCATCAGAATTTCTCTTAACCTTGAAGATCCATTTCAATCCTATCGCTTTACAATGTGGTGGAAGACCAACAAGAACCCACGTCTCATTCTTTACTATCGATTTAATTTCATCCTCACTAGCATCTCTCCACACTTTCAACTCTTTTGCTTCCTCATAGTTCCATGGTTCTTCATTCACTAGCATTAAGAGATGATCACATTCAATCTCGCAAAGTGTCTCATACATCTCGTCTTCCTCCACTAAGAGTTCGTAGTCGTTGAGATAACTTGGTAAGTTCCTGGTGCGAGAAGATCGTCTCAGAATCACATGTGATTTCGTTTTGAATTTCATTCCCTGTAGACTCTGTGTCCACATCTTCTACTTCTTCTTCTTCGTTTATTATCGCGTTATCTCGAGAAACTACTTCTTCTCCAACTCCTCTTAACCCAAAATCGATAATTCTTGCATTTTCTTGCTCCTCTTTCTCTAACTCTGACCACTTCCATCTTTGTTCTTCACTAAATACCACGTCTCTACTAACTACTATCGTCCGAGTATTTGGATCAAGAAGCCGATAAGCTTTTGTTCCTGGTTCAGTACCAAGATGAACCAGAGTTCTCGACCTATCATCCAGCTTCTTCAGATGTGGCGTGGCTACTTTCACATGAACAACACAACCGAAGACCCTTATATGTCCTACATTCGGTTTTCTTCCCTTGAAACTCTCGTAAGGAGTCTGAAGTACTAGAGTTCTCGTTGCTATCCTATTGATAAGATAGGTTGAATGCCTAACCGCCTCACCCCATAAGTAATTTGGAACATCCATATGTTTTAAGATACTCCTCGTCATCTCAAGTAGCGTTCTGTTTCTCCTCTCGACAACTCCATTCTGCTGAGGTAAATATGGCGCTGTGAGATGGCGTTCTATGCCTATGCTATCGCAGTACTCCTTGAACTCTAATGATGTGAACTCTCCTCCTCTGTCAGTTCGTAACGTCTTGATCTTAGCACTTATCTCATATTCTACTATAGCTCTGAAACGTTTAAACTTGACAAAAGCTTCACTTTTCTCCCTCATGAGAATGGTCCACATATATCTCGAGTAGTCATCGATTAGCATGAAGACATATCTACTTCCTCCGACTGTGGGCAGTGTGATCGGACCGCATAGATCTCCATGTACTAATTCAAGAACTTTTTTTGCACGGTACGAGCTTGCTGCTGGAAACGAGCTTCGTATTTGTTTTCCACATAGACACGATGTACATGTCTCGTTCTCTACTTCAAGACGAGGCATACCAATTACCATATCCTTGTCAACCATAAGCTTCATATTTATCAGACCCACATGTCCTAAGCGTGAGTGCCACCTCGACGACTCCTTATGAAGAGCCAACTGCAAACACTTCTTTAACTCCACCTCCATGATGACCTTGTAAAGTCGATTGGGTGATCGTTTTGACTTTACAATGAGCTTATTGTCTTGATCATATAAGAACAACCAGTTTTCTTTCATTCTCACCTCATAGCCAGACTCAGTTGCTTGTCCAAGGCTTATAATATTACTCTTGAGCTCTGGAATGTCAGCCTCAGTTGCTTGTCCAAGGCTTATAATATTACTCTTGAGCTCTGGAATGTAGTAAACATCTGAAAGAATTTTCTTCTCACCATCACTGGTTGTGAATATAATCGAGCCTTTTCCAGTTATATATATCCGTGAATCGTCCCCAAACCTCACATTTCCGGTTATTTTTCTATCAATCTTTGAGAAGTACTCTAGATTACCCGTCATGTGATTGCTGGCTCCATTGTCTAAATACCACAGATTATCTCCAGCTGCCGTCCTCTCAAGCTTTTTGGGTATCACCTTCTGTTCATTGAGATACACAATCTCGTTAACTATCAATTCATCAGCTTCATGTGTAGTATATGTCTCGATTTCATGTGTTTCTTGGAGTTTAAGTAAGCGATATGGACAATTCTGAGCAAAGTGCCCAAGCTTATCACATCTGAAACACACAACTTTAGATGCATCTCGATTGTAGCCTCCGCCATTATATCCATACCGACCACGTCCTCTTCCTCGATACTCATATCGACCACCTTTGCCTCTAGAGGAGTCGTATCTGTCTTGATAGCCTCCTTGGCGCACTTGTGTGTCATTATTAGCATACATTAATTTATTTTGACTTTGTTCTTCTTGTTTCTCTTCTTCCTCCTCTGAGATTCTCTCTTCGTATGCTTTCAACCGTCCCACAATGTCTTCGAAGCTTGTTTTATTTAGATCAAGAACTTGCTCCAAGGCAGCGATGATGTGTATGTATTTCTTTCTTGGTAGGCTATGCAGAAATTTCTTAACGATCCTTGGTTCCTCTACAGTTTCTCCCAGAGCTGCAGACTTTGTTGACAATTTAGAGAGTTTCTCGACAAAACTATCAATGGAGTCGGTGTCTTTCATCTTAAGTCTGCCAAAATCAGCTTTTAAAGTCTGCAAGTGTGCTTCTCGTACACGGTCAGCTCCCATATGCCTCAACTTTATCGCCTCCCAAATCTCTTTTCCGGTAGTAAGGTTTCCCACTTTCATCAATAATGATTCCGGTATCGACTGGAACAGTAATGCTCTTGCCAAATCATTCTTCTCTCCGATATCTCCTGGATCAATGGCCTCCCAGACCTTATGAACCTTTAACGCCGCTTGCATCCTTATTGTCCATACAATATAATTAATATCATTAAGCTGCGGACACTGAATGGACGACGAGACACTGTTCTTGTTGCTATTCACTGCAACGATTTCTCCCATGCTCTCTTTAACTCAATATATGCTCTGATACCAATTATTGAATCAAAGACTTAACTCAAACTCTAAAACTCTTTATTGATATCTCAATGTCTTAGAAAACTTGCTCAAAAACTAAGATTCTCTCAACTCATAAGATATGCAAACAACCTTGCATCTTATATATATGAATCACACTTTCCTAAACTTATTAGGAATTGCAAAATAGATATTTTCCTATTCTATAACTCAATAGAATTAGGTAACTTGACACCCAAGTTATTTCTACCTTAACTCAACAGCCTTTGGTTGACCAGAGAGGGAGCCTAGAATTTGGGAGTCAGTAGACGCTAATTCGAACGGAGTATATTTAAATGTAGGTTTTTCCTTTGAAGTCTTTGCTACCGCTGGTTTTGTATGAAGTGGAGAGGAGCTTCTTGGAGGAAGTATAGTGAAAGCTTGAGATTCTGTAGCACTTGGTTGAAGAGTGAAAACATGAGATCTAGTATCAGAGCCAGCTTGTTCCAGAGAAGAATCAGTAGTAAGTACATCAGATGACTTGGCCTGAGAAGCTTGACCTTCAATAATAATCGATGTGTGCTCAGTCTTAACTAAATCATAGAATGTGATATTGGTAGTCGATTGCTTAGACTTTGAGAAAGAAGCCTCAGCAGTAGTTTTTGAAGTAGGGGAAAGTGGCGGGAAATAGACAAGGTCCGGAGGGTCTAGGGGAGTAGGCGATGGGTGACCACGAGTTGTGGAGGCCGGCTGAGCAAAGGAGTAAGTACCTCTTTCACGGAATTAATGGTTTTGCATTGGGAACTGTGGCAAAGAGAATTTGGTAGAGTAACCTTATCTTTTTTTGCAATATAATAAAAAAAATTAATGATTTTTTTGGGTAAACGAACTATTTCCATATTAGAAGTATCTTATAGTAACAGTTCCACACAATCTTTCATGCTCGTTCTAATTACACACATTTTAAGTATATGAACCTATTTCCTCTTTTATCAAAGATCAAAATCTGAAACCACACAGACGAGGGTTTAGCTTGGTTTTAATGGCTTAGAATCTAACTTGATATCAAACCAATTAAACTGGTATCAAACCAGTTGGTATCATAATAAAATTAAAACTTTTTCGACCTGAATCCAAATAGTACTCGACTCAACTCTTTAGTAGGATGTTGGATCATGTTCTATTTAAATGTGAAGTCCAATTTTAAATAATATATGTGTTTGTTTTTGTATGTAACATATAAACAAATGTATTAGAGTGGCCCTTGGTTTGGTTCCATTTAGATATTTCAAATTTCGGTTTTTCAGATTTAGAAATTTGGTTCGATGCTCTTTTTGAGTTTTTTTCTGTAAACAACGTTCATTAGTTATCCTTCAAAAAACGCAATGATATCTTTTGTAAGAATCCCTCGTATATTAATTCTGGAGCACTACAACACGTTTTTAGTCACATGTTATTATTATGATTATTCTTAAAATCTTAAGAAAAATAGGTTGATACATCTAAATATATATTATACTTTTTATTAAACTAACTCTCAAAAATAGGTTGGTATATCTAAATAGGTTGAGATTATTTTTTTTGTTTTTGTGGTGAAGAAAAAAAAGAAACAAGAAAAAGAAAAATTTGCCCAAAAGAGGAGAGAAAAAAGAAGAAATTGTTAGTTACAAAGAGGGAGAAATCGCAGAGAAAAGAAAAAGAATAAGAGAAGAAAATATGGAAAAATATCTGTCGGTTTACTTTTTCATTAAATTAGATTAGGAAAAAAGAAGGTAAATTTATAAATAATTTATTTTACAAATTAAAAAATAAATCAAAATAATATTAAAATTAGAGAAAGTCCTATAAAGATTGTTATATAAGAGATTGAGGCTATAGAGGAGATGTCTCGTGTGTAGTTGGCTTGTCAGAATCTTTGTGTCGATTCCATTTGAGACGCGATTGAGCCCCCTAAACCCTAATCTCGTCATCGTACTATTCCTGTGAGCAGGCATCAGTTAATTATCTCTCTGCAATTTCTTCCCCCAAAAGCCCTTATCGATGGATGATTATCTGAGCGGCGATGAGGACGATTACTATTACACCTCCGATCAAGAGTCTCTTCATCATCATCAATCCAATCTCCATCCTCTTTCCTCCACAATATTTACCGCCAAGGTCCAAACTCTCTTCAGCTGTTTCACTGTTCATCCATGTTCTCTTCCTAATCTTTTGTCAGCATTTTTGTAGGTCATTACAAAGGAATCGCTTTTGGCTGCGCAGGTAATAAAGAGCAATGATCTGGTTTGTTTCAGTTTTTTCATCAAACTGTTTTTTTTTTTAAATGTCAATACAGAGGGAGGATCTGCGAAGAGTGATGGAGTTGTTATCTCTTAAGGAGCACCATGCTCGGACTCTTCTCATCCATCACCGATGGGACGTTGAGAAACTGTTTGCTGTTCTTGTTGAGAAAGGGAAAGATTGTTTGTTTTCTTGTGCCGGTCTTACACTTGTTGAAGATGATCCCACCTTTTCTCCTTCTTCGATGATGAGTTGTGATATCTGCGTAGAGGATGTATCAGGTCATCATCACATGACAAGAATGGATTGTGGACATTGCTTTTGCAATAACTGTGAGTTATTTTCATCCTATCTCCAAGAGGAAGTTAGTTGTTGCATTTATATGATACTATGTGGTTTTGCTTGCTTTAGGTTGGGCTATGCATTTTACTGTAAAGATAAATGAAGGTCAGAGCAAAAGGATTAGATGCATGGCTTATAAATGCAACGCTATTTGCGATGAAGATGTTGTCAGGAGTCTAGTTAGTAAAATCCAGCCAGATTTAGCAGACAAGTTTGATCGTTTTCTTATCGAGTCTTACATCGAAGATAACAAAATGGTGAAGTGGTGTCCGAGCACTCCGCATTGTGGGAATGCAATACGTGTTGAGGATGACGAGCTCTGTGAAGTTGAATGCTCTTGTGGGTTTCAGTTCTGTTTCAGCTGTTCCTATCAAGCCCACTCCCCTTGCTCTTGTTCGATGTGGGAGCTATGGAGGAAAAAATGCCATGATGAGTCTGAGACAGTTAACTGGATAACTGTTCACACCAAGCCGTGCCCCAAGTGTTGCAAACCCGTTGAAAAGAATGGTGGATGCAACCTCGTGACATGTATCTGCGGACAATCTTTTTGGTGAGGACTGTGTTCTCTTGTTTCTTAATTTTCTTACTCTGTTTTGTAGTGAAACATTTGTCAGCTGGTGATGAATCTCTTGTTTGCTTGTTACTTTCTGCAGTTGGTTGTGTGGTGGAGCTACGGGAAGGGATCACACTTGGTCTAGTATCGCGGGTCATAGTTGTGGTCGGTACCAAGAAGACAAAGAGAAACAGCTAGAGAGAGCGAAAAGGGATCTTAACCGGTATATGCATTACCATAACCGTTACAAGGCACATATGGATTCCTCCAAGCTAGAGGATAGGCTTAGTGATACTATCCTCGAAAAGGTGTCAATTTTAGAGAAGAGGCAACTACAACTTAAAGACTTTAGCTGGGTTACCAATGGTCTCCACCGGTTATTTAGATCAAGACGAGTTCTCTCATATTCATACCCTTTCGCGTTTTACATGTTTGGAGAGGAGCTGTTCAAAGACGAGATGAGCACTGAAGAGAGAGAAATAAAACAAAACCTGTTTGAGGATCAGCAGCAGCAGCTTGAAACCAACGTTGAGAAACTTTCAAAGTTCCTGGAAGAGCCCTTTGATCAATTTGCTGATGATAAAGTCGTGCAGATAAGGATTCGAGTCATCAATTTGTCAGTTGCAGTCGATACCCTCTGCAAAAAAATGTTAGCCTTCGTTGTTAATTTATTATAAGATATTGCTAAGAAGGTGTATGTGGAAAGTCACATGTCAAGAAACTCTTGGTTTTGCAGGTATGAATGCATTGAGAATGACTTGCTGGGTTCTCTGCAACTTGGCATCCACAACATTGCTCCATACAGATCAAATGGGATAGAACGAGCATCGGACTTTATTAGTTCCCGTAACTCCAAGGAAGCTGCTGGTGAGAAATGCCAACCTTCCAATTCAGGTACAAGCGGTAAAAATTTTAAAACTTGAGATCATTTGGGACCAATGTTGGACACATACAGGGCAAGGTTTAGTAACAAACCAAGTGTATCAACTCTTTTAAATACAGGATGGAACTCGGAAGACAAAAGTTGCTCTTCAAGGAAACGTGCAAGAAAAGAAGGAAGTTACAGGAACAGTCAAACCACTTTACTGGATTTAAACTTGCCAGCGGATGTCATTGAGCGGAAATGAACTCATCATTCTTTGTCCTCCTCGCAAGAACACCCTTTTTGTCCAGATCATGCGAAATGTACAAATCATAACCCAAACCCCTCTGCTTGATAATACTTTCACTGACATGACCCTTCCCCTGTTCTGAGAAGAATGGTTAGTCTGCTTATCTTCTTTTTTTAAATCGGTTCGGATTGTCCATAGAATTTTGGTTATGGTTGGTCGTAGTTTTTGGGAGTCTAAAGCTGGCTTTGAACTCAGGCTTCTCTCAACGCCTCAAGGTGTAAATGTTTAACCCATGTAGTAAATTTGCTTTGGAGGATCGCTCCTAATTTATAATATGAATATCGTGTTCCCTGTCATATCTTATAGATAAACGCCTGTTAGATAATTTTTTAAATTTTTATCAAAAAAATAAATTGTAAGAAGAAAAAAAACTAAAATAAATTTTATTAAAAGGTGTAAAAACATATTTATATTTTTTTAGGTTAATTAATTTAAAACTTAAAACTTTAGAATTACAGTAGAGTTTTGGAGTTGATGTTTAAAATTAAAAAAAGTTTAAATTTTTGAAATAAAAATTATGTTTCTGTTTTTTTCATAAAAAAAAAATTGTGACAAAAAATTAAAAAAAAATATTTGAGAAATTTGCCCTATCTTATATTTTGTTTATACAAGTCTATTTAAGACACTGAGATTGTTTAGGGGACGATGGGAATGTCCATTGCTTCTACGTTCTAAAACTAAGCTATGATTAGTTTTTCTCCTGGATCAGGTCAAATTTGAATTTAGAATCTCTTACATAAGTCTATAAAATTTGTCGATAGGGTAGTTCTCAAAATACGTTTTTGGCTCTGAAACATCGGCAACTCAGCAAGGATCAAAAGGCTTCGACTACACCCCAGAGTCTGTGTTTACAGACTGCCAAATGCTCGTGAGAGCAGTCTTTTCGAAGTCACCACTGGTTGAACTTTACGGAATCATTTGGGACATCGATATCCTATCCTCGCATTTCAAATTTTTCTTCTTATACTTTATTTCTAGATCCTTGAACTTATCGGCTGATTCATTAGCTAAATCAGCTCTCTGTAACGGTTTCTTCCTCATGAGATAACTTTGATTTTTAATATAAGTTTGTGTCAAAAAAAACGATTCCTATTATTTTGTGAAATATAAGTGTATGAAAACTTGTTGTGATCTTTATATAGTTTGGACCTGATTTGTCTAATTACCACTTAACTACCAACTAGATTTCAATCCGCACTAAAGCACAGATGATTTTTCGATAAAAAAATTATATAATCATTTTTTTTATTTGAATTAAACTTACGCATAAAATATGTAATTTGGAATCCGAATTAAACCCAAACCAAAAAGTCTGATCTATATATACCCAATTCAGAATGTAAGAAATATCAAAATGGGTCTTGTAGGGTGGTACAAAAGATATACGAACCCGAATTGTTATTAGCCGAACCCGAATGGGTAACATAAAAGCTGAAAAGCCCGAAAAAATCCAAAATAACCGGTCCGAATGTCTAAATAATCATAAATATAAATATGTACTTCATATTTAATTCCATATTTTTTTAAATGATATCTACAAATAAGTATTAAGTTTTAAATAAGTACTTTAAATATTCAGTTTTATATAAATAAGTATTTAGTTCTTATATTTGCTTTTAAATTTTGGATTTAACTTTGGATATATCTGAATTGAACCAATATAACCCAAATATGAATGATACATGATTACTTTATGAATTTTAGGATATGGTACAAATTAGAACCAAAACCAATGTGTTATATCTGAATCCGTACTTACAAATTACATGAATAAGACTTAGGATATGATATAAATTAGAACCAAAATTCAGAATATCTAACATGTATTCCAAGGATACCTGAATGTTTAAGTCTAACTTAAAGTGTGTTTTATATTTTTAAATTAGTTATATTTTTGATAAAAAAATTTCATGTTTGTTGAAATAGTCAGTAAAATTATACTCATAAAAATATCAATAATAATATATTCCAGTATATCATTAAATATTTATAGTAACTAATTAATAATATTTACTTTTATATATCTAATTTTAATACTCTATCTATAAGAGTTATATTATGTATTTGGTGAGAGTTTTAAAGAATTTATTTCTTACATTTGGATTAAACTACAAAATTTTATATTTATACAAATTTGTAAGCATATATAATTCCTTTTTATATTAGTAAATAAAATATAATTGATTAGTTATTCAAATTTGGAGTTAATATAGACTGAATTTATTATTAAAAAATATATTAACTATTTAGTTCCTCAATTTTAGATATGTGTATATATTTAATAATAATTAAGTCAGATATAAGTAAAAATAATATGAAAGCTAATTAAATACAATAATCCAACCTAGACTATTTGTAAATAGATAAAAAATATGACAATCGTGCAGATTTTTATTTAAATTAATAGAGTAGACTAGATTGACACGCACAATCGTGCAGATTTTTATTTATATACTAAGATATTTTAGTTTTTATAACAAAATTTACTAATAACTTAATGTAATTTATTATATATTATGTAATTCTATAATAGCTACATTTACGTGATCTATATATAATTACAATAAATGTTATATTTTTAATCAAAAATTATTATTATGTAAGAATATTATTACATACATTTTATTTTAAATTTTAAATTTATATGGAATCAAATTAAACTGGATCTATATAGTAGAGAAGAATTTTTTTGAGATACAGTTAAAAATATAATTTCTTTTAGAGAGAAAATATAATACATTGTGCTTCAAAATATTTTTGTAGTAAAAACATATTTGATAAATACACTAAGTTGGATAAACTATAATCTTTTAATTTGAAATAGAAATGAATCTTTCTAACAAAATCTTTGTAAAATTTATTTTTGAAGATTAATCAGTTTAAATTGTTACTATCATTAAATATATAACTAAAATATTTATATAATTTTAAATTTTCGTATATAGATCAAAACTAAACTAATTTTTTTTTTAATTATGGTTTATGATAACTAAAATTAAAATAAAGTATTTTTCAAATAAATTTAAAATTGATTCTGAAAATATTTGCAAAACATTTTGTTAAAACTTTCTTATAAAATATTTATTTTTATTAAAATAAAAATAAAAATATTATAAATTTTATAATTAATTCATGTAAATTTTTATAAAATTTAAAAGAATGATCCAAATTTAAAAAACACACATGAATTTAAATATATAATTAAAATATTGTACGGAATTTTAAATTTTCATATATCAAAACTAAAATAAATTTAAATTTCTAATTATAGTTTATGATAACTAATATTAAAATAAGTAATTTTTGGAAATAAAATTTAAAATGCTTCTGAAAATATTTTCAAAGTATTTTGTTACAAATTTCTTTAAATATTTATTTGTATTCAATAAAAAGATTAAAATATTATAATTAATTCATATAAGATTTGACAAAATTTTAAAGAACGGTCCAACTTATAAAATATATTAAAAGCGATTTATTATAAAACCAGTATATGGTTGAATTTATAGTATTGTATTTTAAAATATTATATATTTATCAATACTTGTTACTAACACAATATCTATATAAATATTGATACATGTATAATGTATAATATAATTAATAATAATAACATTAATTATGCAAATACAATAGGGTTAGGATTTTTGATATTTTATTCGATATTATTATTTGCATGGTAAAATTCCAACATTATTATATTTTCATAATAAATATTATTATTATTATTATTATTATTATTATTATTATTATTATTATTATTATTATTATTATTAGATCATATGCATTTATTAACTCTAGAATAATGAAATGTTATTATTATTAAGTAGATTATAAATGATTACTAGATTTTGATCCGCACAATCGCGCAAATTTTATCTTCATTTTTATATACCGAGATATTTGTTTGACATCATTAATAACGTTAGTCATATATTTAAATGTTTATAAAAATATTACAAACACAATAATTTTATAGTTTACATGTTAATATATACATGGAAAATCATATTTTAAAATTACTCTATTTTCATTTTATATTAAATTCTTATTCGAGTTTCAAAGTTAAATCACCATTTAATAAAAAAATTATGTTTATTTAGATAATATATATATATATATATATATATATATATATATATATATATATATATATATATATATATATATTATCTAAATAAACATAATTTTTAATGTTACTTGTATGTTTAAATGTCAATACTTGTATGCTTCTGAAAATATTTTCAAAGTATTTTGTTACAAATTTCTTTAAATATTTATTTGTATTCAATAAAAAGATTAAAATATTATAATTAATTCATATAAGATTTGACAAAATTTTAAAGAACGGTCCAACTTATAAAATATATTAAAAGCGATTTATTATAAAACCAGTATATGGTTGAATTTATAGTATTGTATTTTAAAATATTATATATTTATCAATACTTGTTACTAACACAATATCTATATAAATATTGATACATGTATAATGTATAATATAATTAATAATAATAACATTTATTATGCAAATACAATAGTGCTAGGATTTTTGATATTTTATTCGATTTTATTATTTGCATGGTAAAATTCCAACATTATTATATTTTCATAATAAATATTATTATTATTATTATTATTATTATTATTATTATTATTATTATTATTATTATTATTATTATTATTATTATTATTATTATTATTAAGATCATACATGTATTAACTCTAGAATAATGAAATGTTATTATTATTAAGTAGATTATAAATGATTACTAGATTTTGATCCGCACAATCGCGCAAATTTTATCTTCATTTTTATATACCGAGATATTTGTTTGACATCATTAATAACGTTAGTCATATATTTAAATGTTTATAAAAATATTACAAACACAATAATTTTATAGTTTACATGTTAATATATACATGGAAAATCATATTTTAAAATTACTCTATTTTCATTTTATATTAAATTCTTATTCGAGTTTCAAAGTTAAATCACCATTTAATAAAAAAATTATGTTTATTTAGATAATATATATATATATATATATATATATTATCTAAATAAACATAATTTTTAATGTTACTTGTATGTTTAAATAAACATAATTTTTATATGTTACTTGTATGTTTAAATGTCAATATCAAATGTTTCAATCTGTTTTTATTATATTTTTATTTAATTAGATTTGCATGTGATTATTAAATAAAATAATATATACTTAAAAATCCTATTTTAAAATTATTTTCTATTTAATTTATATTCAATTTTGATTAGAGTTGGAAAGTTAGATTATTGTTTAGAATTTTTTTATGTTTATTTAGATAATATATGACTAACGTTATATGCCAAAATTTTATTCATTTATCATATAGGTGCAATTTAATTTCCATATATTTCAAATTTTAAAATAAAACTAAATTTAAGTAAAATAGTATTTTTATATAATAATTTTTTTACAAAAATAAAAATTTATATTTAAAATAAATATATATCAAAATATAATTTTTATTGTATAAAAAATACTTTGTAGTATAAGTATAACGCTAGTCATATATTTAAAAGTTTATATAACTATTACAAACACAAATTTTTTATAGGTTACATTTTATATTTTATCTTACTGGATTCTCATTTGATTACTAAATAAATTAATATATATATATATGTATATGTATATGTATGTGTGTGTATGAAAAATCATATTTTAAAATTATTTTCTATTAAATTATGATCTGGATTTCAAAGTTGGTTACCGTTTAAATTTTTTTATGTTAATTTAGATGATATATTATTGTATATATAAGTATATAATTTTTATTTTTATTTTATAAAAGGATATAATTTTTATTTTTTCATTTTATAAAATATAACTGAACGTATATTAATGTATTATTATATTTTACTACTAATTCGAAATTAGTGAAATGTTTACATATTTTTTTAAAAGTTGAGATTTTGGTAAAATATAATTACTAAAGTTTCCTACTCATAGTCCAAATAAAAAAAATCACACATAAAATGAGTCAAAAATTCTCTTTTAATAGAATAGATATGCAAGGATAATTATATATTGATGGAATAATATATTTTCGAAATTATGCATATCTAATAATATTTGATGGAATAAGAAGAGAATTAAATATGTTTGTATGATTTTTGTTATGAAATTATAAATAATAATTTAAGCAACTTTATAGGGATGGTACATTTAAAATATCACACATAAAATAAGTCATAAATTCTATTTTAATAGTATAGATTTTACAACTAAGAAAATCAGACATATAGTTTTTACTAAACAATGGTATGTTTTATATTGGCTTACAAACAATACTTAGAATATTTTTCATAATCTATGTGGAATGATAGATTTTGTCATCTATGTGATAAAATCCAAAATTAGCCTATCAATTTTCGTTTTGTTCTTTTCCTTTTTTCTTCTAAAACTAGTAGTGAAATAACAAAAAGATGAAAAGAATTATTAAATTATTGTGGCCGTTGATTAAAACCGTGAAAGAAATCAGAGATAGCCAACCACAATCACTCAAGCCTTCTCTACACAACATCACTGGACCGACCACTACAAAGCAAAGTCCAAATCAGAACTTGTCTCTTCCTCCTCTTACTTACACAAAAACCCTAACCCCAATTTTCTCCTTCACTCCTTTTCTCAATCTCTGAAAAATGGAAGACGGAGAAGGAATCGGGCTAATTTTAGCCAGAGCCACCGAGCTCAGACTCAAGATCAGCGACTGTATCGATACCTCCAGCGAGATTTCTTCACCCGGAGATGGAAAGAAAGATGAGATTATTGGAAATCAAGAAAAGGATTTTGACTCATTCAGCTCTGACGACGTAGATGGGGAAGAAGAAGAACCTGATGAACAGCTTTTGCGTATACGGGATGCTCTTGAATCTCTTGAGTCTCAGCTTGCTTCTTTACAGGTTTTAAAACCCCTAGATTTCATCTGCTTCTATGTCTTTTTTTTGTGTCGCAATTAGTCCCAAACCAAACCAATCTCGAAGATGGTTGTCCTAAATTTATGTTCATTATTCTGTAATTGGTAGGTATAGAACTCAAAGTTACAGCCTTTTAGAGTAGCGTTGAACATTGAAAGTGTTAGTTCTGCTTTTAACCAACATTGAGTCTGAGTTGGTTTCACTGTCTTGATTATCAGTTAAAGTAAGAATGCTTTGTTATTAATTATAGGTATTGGTTTTCTTGTAATAAAATTTAAGATTAATTTTGGAACTCAAAGTTTCTGGCTTTTAGTGTAGCATTGAACATTGAAGGTGTTAGTTCTGCTTTTAACCAACATTGAGTCTGAACTGGTTTCACTGTCTTAATTCTCAGTTAATGATTTGTGGTAATAATAAGAAGTATCTCTCTCATGGTATTGATTGGTTTTCTTGTAATAAATTTTAGAATCTACGGCAAAGACAACAGTATGAGAAGCAAGTAGCTCTCTCTGAGATTGATTACAGCAGGAAGATGTTGCTTGAGAAGCTCAATGAGTACAAAGGGAAAGAGTTCCAAGTACTACACGAGGCTTCCACTTTTGCTGGGGAAAGAGTTGACTATGAGAACGATCTTCTCCTTCCTCCTTACCCTGTTCATCCTCCTCTCTCCCTTGGTTTAGATAACAACAATGCCTACTTACCTCATGTGCCATCAAAGCAGAAGTCTGATGCAAATGGGTTTGGCTCAGGACATGTGAGAAAGGAAACAGAGGTGAAAGGTCCCAATGGAAGCTCAAATCATGGAGTTTTTCGCCTCTTAGGTTCTGTTGCAAAGGTCATGCTACCAATCATCGGTGTGATTTCAATCTTGTCTGCTTCTGGATATGGTCCAGAGATTAAGAAAAGAGGAGCGTCACTGAAACTTCTGGGGTTTCTCCCGCAGCGAGTAGTCAGAGCACCGAACCAATGCCCACCGGGTAAAGTTCTAGTGATTGAAGAAGGTGAAGCAAGGTGTCTTGTGAAGGAAAGAGTCGAAATACCTTTTGACTCAGTGGTTGCAAAACGAGATGTAACCTACGGATACGGTTGAACTGAAAGAAAAAAACGCCCTTCTATGTAATCTTTACTGCCTCCTCAATTTCAGTATGTAAAGTTTCAACCGTTTATCTCTTTAGATGTGAAGCTACATATACTCTCCCAAGGTTTTGTTCTTGCTTGTGATGATTCTCAGCAAATAATCTTAGAAGAGAAAGTTCTGTTCTGATGTTTTTAATTAGGTGGATTCAATGTACCTCAGCTCGCACCACTTGTGTAGTCGTAGGCAACTGTATTATTATTAATTGGTAAAATAATGAGATAAAGCTTTCTTTTATTGTGGTGTGAGAAAAGATTAGTCAAAGAAATTGAACTCATCCATTAGAAACCATGTTCTATTGCAGAGTATGGTAGCACATAGTTTTAGTTTTTCTTAGCAGACAACTTTATCTGGAACTTGCTTGACAAGTACTGTCTCTTGGATAACACAAAAGGGTCATTAACAGAACCTATATATACATAGGACATCTTTTCTTATTGGAGTAAGATCACACAGTTTTCTTTATTATAGAAAAGATTTGTATATCAATCACTTTAGTTTCTGAGAATATGGAGAGTGAGGGAAAGATTGTGTTTACAGAAGAGCAAGAGGCTCTTGTGGTGAAGTCATGGAGTGTCATGAAGAAAAATTCGGCTGATTTGGGCCTCAAACTCTTCATCAAGTAAGCATTAATGATCTCACTGATTCTTTCTGTATGTATTTGAGATATGAACAAACTTGAAAACGTAGGATCTTTGAGATTGCACCAACAACAAAGAAGTTGTTCTCGTTTTTGAGAGACTCACCGATCCCTGCTGAGCAAAACCCAAAACTCAAGCCTCATGCCATGTCTGTTTTTGTGATGGTAACTTAATCAACTTGAGAAACATTTCAATGCTTGATTTATGGATTTTTAATTTTGTAACTGAAAGTTGAAGTTTTGGTGTTTATCCAGTGTTGTGAAACAGCAGCACAACTGAGAAAGACAGGCAAAGTTACAGTGAAGGAGACAACTTTGAAGAGGCTAGGAGCCAATCATTCTAAATACGGCGTCGTTGATGAACACTTTGAGGTTAGCAATATTCAATTGTTCTTTGTTAATAAAGTTTTAATCTCTTAATAAACCAAAATATATGATAAAATCTTGCAGGTGACTAAGTATGCATTGTTGGAGACGATAAAGGAGGCGGTGCCTGAGATGTGGTCACCGGAGATGAAATCTGCTTGGGGTCAGGCTTATGATCACCTTGTTGCTGCCATTAAAGCTGAAATGAAGCCTTCTCCTTAATATCTTAATATAATAAGCAAATATATCTACTTATTACAAAACTTGTTATCAGATTTTGAATATGAGTTGTTTGTAATCCAATTTGGTTTGCTTCGAGAATCATAATAATAAGTGTGGACTGCTATTGGTGAAAACAGAATCGAAATATGTTCCCAACTGTTTCTGATTTTTCATTTGATTAAAGTGTATAATGTATGGTAATTATATCTCCTAACCAAACTAAACCAAAATACAATTCAACATAAATTAGAGAATGTACAACCGGATTAAACCAGTCTACATATATAAAATAATATTTTCTCAAAATGAGAGTTTATAGAAGGAAAAATTCCATAAAAATACCCAAACTAAATTTCGTTAAGCTTTTTAATACCTAAACTTTTTCGATACCCAGTTTAATACCTCAACTAATTATTTTGTTCATTTTAATATACTAACTTTTAAAACTATCCTCATTTTAATACCCAAACTTTATTTATTTTAATTAAAAATACTACAAAGTTTCAAACAAAATTTTAAAAAAATCCAAAATCTAAGAGAAAATATGTAAATTTTCTAATTTTATTTTTAATATTTAGGAAATAAGGTAAATAAATTATCAGAATTTTTTTAATTTTTATAAAATTAAACTTGAATGTCAAAAAAATGAATTTATTTTCTATTTCAGAAAACAAACTAAATTCAATATTTTAAAATTTAAAATTATATTACGAAATTTAATATTATACAAAATTTAGTTACTTTTATTTTTCAAACAAGCAATAAAATTAGAATTTTTGAGATTATTTTTGTAATTTTTTGAGATTTTCTAAATTTCATTTGAAATTTATTAGTATTTTAACTAAAATAAATAAATTCTGGGTAGTAAAATGGGCATAGTTTAAAAGTTTGTATATTAAAATGAGTAAAATAATTAGTTGAGGTATTAAACTGTGTAGCGAAAAAATTGAAGTATTAAAAAGCTTAATGAAATTTAGTTGGAATATTTTTATGAAATTTTCCCTTTATAGAATTATGGACACCAATTTTGCCTAGTATATCTCAAAAGGAGAAGGATAAAGCCTCTTTTGTCAACCTATCCGTGAGCTGATCTCTAGTCTTCACATACATTGTCTTCAAGAAACCATCTTCAATTTTTTTGTCACTCTATGGCAAAATCAGTCACAGATCTTCTAGAATTCGGACAAGCACTTTAATCAGAATCCAAATTCTCTTATATTAAAATTTCCTTTTGACCCATAAAATAAGCGATGTCCAATAGTGCCTTTCAAGTATCTTAACACCTTGTGAATATTTTGAATATGAACATCAGTAGGAGTAGAAGAAAATTGAGCAAGCTTTGACACAACAAATGTAATGTCAAGTCTCTTATAGGTCAAATGCTGAAGCTTTCCAATCAGTTTTTTTTTATTGTTTCGAATCACTCAAGAGAATACCATCTGTTTGGAGATTTCCTGATTTGGTTCCATTGGAATTGAAGACGGTTTACAACAAGTGAAGCCAGTTGATTCTAACAAGTCTAAGATATATTTTCTTTGGTAGAAAAAGATCTGTTCTTCAGAACGAGCAATCTTGAGACCAAGAGAAAATTCAGAGTTCAAAGATCACGAAGCTTAAATTCAGAACTCAATTATGCTTTCATCTCAGAAACTGAGTCATCATTTGTACTCGCAATTAAGATGTCATCGACATATACCAAAACCACCAAAAACTTGATGTCAAAGCTTTTGACAAACATAGTTGATCACCAAAATATTTTCAAACCCTAAACTAGTCAAAGTTGTAGAGAACTTGATGAAAAATTGTCTGGAAGCGTGCTTCAAGACATAAATGGACTTATGAAGACAACCCACGATTGTCTGAAAAACTGATTCACCCTGAATCTAAGCATGTCCTGGAGGCAATTTCATATATATATGTTCATCAAGGTCACCATTGAGGAAGGCATTGGAGATGTCCAGTTGATGTAGTGACCACAACAAGATGATCTTCACAGTGGCTATCTTAGCAACTGGTGAAAAGTTATCCATGAAGTTTATGCCTTCATGTTGCATATATCCTTTTGCCACAAGCCGAGATTTGTGTCTCTCCATAGTACCATATGCGTTATACTTAATAGTATAGACCCATTTACATCCCACATCCACTTTACCCAAGGGAAACTCTGTTATAATACAACTTTATGTCCTCTAAAATACACCAATTTCCAAGTCCATGAAATCACACCATACTTTGTCTTTCTTTGCTTCTGAATATTGTATAGGTATATGTGTTTGAGTAACAAAATTGATAAAAACTTGGAAAGGCTCAGATAAATTGGAATAAGAAATATATTTGGTAAGTGGGTAAGGAGTAGTATGAGTAATATTATAATTATAGGAATGTAAGCTTTTCAATGACAAAGTTGTTTTTTTCTCTCTGTGAGATTTAGACTCATACGGAGCTAAATTCTCAGATGATTACTCATTACTAAAAGAATGGGCACCATAAGATGACTACACAAAAGACAAATGTCATATGGAATAAGAGGAGAAGAAATATGAGGAATGAATGTCATTTTATCTTCAATAAAGAGTAGAAGATAGAAAGTGGAAAATTTTCCGATGAAAGAAAACATGCCAAGAAATGGAAACATAATTATTCTGTAAATCGAACAGCTTGTATTCTTTATAACTTGTAGGTAGCATAGGAAAAACATGCTTTAGCTCTAGGGTTAAACTTAGTCCTACACTTAGGAGAGGTTGACACATAACATAAGCAACCAAATGTTGTCCGAGAATCATAATCCGGTGTCTTAGGCGTAAGTTTCTCATAGGGTGATTGATTTCCTATTGCTGAAGATGAAATTCTATTTAATAAGAACGCAGCAGCTAAAATGCAACCCCTAGTAATCTAAAGACATACCTGATTGGAACATTAAGGCTCTAGCTACATTAAGAAGGTGCTGATGCTTTTTCCACAACATGATTTTGTTCTTATGTTTCAGAAAAAAATATAAGTCTTGATGCTTTTGTGCAAAAAAGGTCATTAAATTTCAATTCACGTGCATTATCATATCTAAGAGAACAAATTTCAATGTTATATTGTGTTTCAACCATTTGAAAAAAACAAGGAAAAAATAGCTAGAACATCTGGGTTTTTTTCATCAAATATACCCAAGTTGCTCAACTAAAGTCGTCAACAATAATGAAAAAATATTTGAAACCATCAATTGTAGGAACCGATAATGGTCCCCATTTATCAATATGAATCAATTCAAATGGATTTTCACAGATATTATTACGGCTTTTTGAAAGGTAATCGTTTTTTGCTTTGATAAATGACAGACATGACAATGATCAAATTTTTGTTTATCAGTCATTTTATTCAAAGTTAAAACTTTAGACAACATATCAATCTTAGTCATTGACGGATGACCTAGACGTCTATGACAAGTATTTGAATCAACCGTAAAACTAGCACAAACAGTAGACATATTACTATGCAAGTTAGATAAATCCAGAACATACAGATTCATGATTTCATTACCGTGACCAATCATTGACTCTAGTGTAAGATCCTGAATCAGACAAGTAGTTGCACTAAATATAACTTCAGCATTGAGATTTTTCGTAAGAACACTAACACTCAGAATATTGAATTTAAAAGCAGGAATGAACAACACATCATGAAGGGAGAGCGCATCAGTTAGCCGAACAAAACAAGTTCCTTCTCTCTAAATAGTAAGACCACTAGTCAAAGTCACATAGGTGCTAGCTAAAGGTTTGATTCTAGAAACAAAGACCTATCTTGCGTAACTTGGTGACTAGCCCCTGAATCAATATGCTCTAAGAGACATTCATGTTTCTTGAGGTATAGAGGAGGTCAAATGTTATAGTGAGTAGTTTTGAAAGTAAGGAGAGTACCCGTGCTTTGAGAAATGGTTTGCACAAAGTTCGAAGTAGAAGCAAAGTTCCTTTCAAACACCAGACTAGGAGCTTGAACTTTGGCATAAATCTTGTCTGTCGGAGAACTCAAAATTTCCAGCTTCGAACTCAAATAGGAAATCATGTGTTGAACATTTTCTTAGACATATGCTCATCACCTTAACAGTTTCGGTGTAAACTGTTGGTGAAGAAGCTGCAACATTTGTGGAACCAATGGTCTTATTGTTCTTGAACCATTTAGGATGTCGAGTAGAAAAGCCATGAATTCCATAACACTTGTCAATTGTATGACCAATATGATGGAAGTGATAACATTTTGGTTTCTAGTAATTGCCTTTAGCCAACAAAATTTGATTGTTGTCAGAACTTGTCTTATGCTCTTGAAAAGCTGTTGGATGAGCTATATTCTTGGTATCAATCCCAACCAAGCGCTAACTTTTATCTTGATCCAAAATGTCATAATCTCATTCAATCCTAGACGAGGCTTCATGTTCAATTTCTATTCACGGAAATTGTTGAAATTCTCATTCAATCCCATGAGGAATTGAATGATCCGATTGGTATGAGCTTCTTCAAATAACTCTTTAACATGTTCACAATCACATTCTTAACTAGAGTATACTTTATATTGGCTAGTTGTTCCCATAACGTCTTCTTCTTAGTGAAATAGGTAAACAAGTTAGAGTTCCCTTGTTTAAGACTCATCACAACATGTTCAAGTTGATTTCTCCGTGGAAGATTATTGACTTTGAATGTCCTACACATATCCTCCCACCTCTCAGCAACATCTTCGTAATAGAGAATAATATCATAGATTTCCTTATTCTCCACATTCAACAACCATGACTTAACCAGAAAACTACAAATCTTATAATTCGATCATTACTAGCAGGTCTAGCAAGTGATCCATCAACAAAACCAAGTTTGTTCTTCACATCCAAACTAATACGCATCACAACAACCAGCTATTATAGTTTGTTCCATCAAGAGTATAAGCAACAATAGAAAGACATGGATGATCCGCAGAATGCATGAAGAATGGACAGTGAATATTGTCAAACGATTCAGCTTCCATTAGTTTCAATCCAGAATTTTCGCCATGAATCGATCTTCGATTATATTATGGATTCAGAATCACAACTTCAGGTTCGTCAATAATTTCTGTTGTAGAACAAAATCGAGTTTCATATTAATGTTCTTCAGGCGTCGAGCTCCAAGTTCTTGCTTTTCCAGCTCGTTTCCCCATTTTGACTCAGATCTAGCTCATTGAGTAGAGAACGAAGCTGAGAGATTCAATATTGAAGGTGGATGAAGCTAGAATGTAAAGAAACAATGAATAATTCATCAAAGAGTGAAGAGAAATTGTAAAGAGAGCTAGAAGCATTGCTCTGATACCATATTAGTGAAACATAATCGAGATATTTTCCAAACTATTTCTGATTTCCCATTTGATTAGAGTGTACAATACATCATATTTATATCTCCTATCCAAACTAGACCATAACAAAATTCAACATCAATTAGAGAATGTAGAACCAAATTAAACCAGTCTACATATATAATAATAATAACTTCAGTTCCACAATATGATTTAGTCTTTTTCTTTTCTTATTTTTCTTTTTAATACTATTTGCAGTGAAAGAAAGGTTTTATTGGGGAAATAATTCGATATGGGTGATGGTTGTGTTGGAACAACTATATGGATACATAAACTGTTTGGAGAAACTCAGAAAATGGGAAAATTTCATAAAAATATCTTAACTAAATTTCATTAAACTTTTTAATACCCAAAGTTTTCCGCTACCCAGTTTAATACCCCAACTAATTATTTTTCTCATTTTAATATATAAACTTTTAAAAGTTTGCCCATTTTAATACCCAACTTTATTTATTTTAATTAAAAATACTAATAATTTTCAAACGAAAGTTAAAAATTTCCAAAATCTAAGAGAAATTATGAAAAATTTCTAGTTTTATTTCAATATTTAGGAAAGAAGGTAAATAAATTATAGAATTTTTTTGTAAAAAATTGAAATTAATTTTGAATGTAAAAAACGAATTTTTTTTCTATTTTAGAAAACAAAATAAATTCAATATATAAATATTGAAATTTTTATTAAACAATTAATATTATAAAAAAATTAGTTACTTTTATTTTCAAACAGACAATAAAATTAGAATTTTTCGAGATTTTCTTTAGTAAATCTAGAATTTTTTTAAATTTCGTTTGAAACTATTAGTATTTGTAATTAACATAAATAAAGTTTAGGTATTAAAAAAGGTAGAATTTTAAATTTTTTTATATTTAAATGAGCAAAATAATTAGTTGGGGTATTAAACTGGGTAACGAAAAAACTTGTGTATTAAAAAGTTTAATAAAATTTAGTTGGGGTATTTTTATGGATTTTTTTTCCAATACATAATCCTAATCACTAAAAAAGGGTTATTTAAAAGTGTAATAACACAAAGAGTGATTGCTATATGTAGGAGCGCCTCAATCTTAAGTGAAATTGTAGAACTATGATTCCTACTATATATCAAATAATTGCTTTATGCGATGATATATATATATATATATATATATATATATATATATATATATATATATATATATATATATATATATATATATATATATATATATATATATAGAGAGAGAAGTTATCTTTCTTACATAAGAAAACATAAATTATCCCAAAAATAATATATATATATATATATGTATTATTTTTTGGATAATTAGTCAGTTCATGAGCTTAGTCATTTTTATACTTACAATTATATATATATATTAATCGTATTTATCTTTTAAAATTAGAATGTAAAATCAAATCTTCTTAAAAGATAAAACATACATAAATAATATAGAAATTAAATATTTTAAAAATTATCTATAAAATTTTAGAAGAAAAAAAATAGAATCTTAATAAAAAAAATTATTCTGTTTAGAAATTATCTAACTCTTCTATATAAACTCACGTTACCCTACCATTTTTCTCACAAACTTTATTGATCCCAAATTTATATTATTTTTTTTTATTTTGTTCTATGATTAGACATATGAAAACTTTGAAGATAAATTGTCTCAAGACTCTAACGAGAAATAGGGTTTTTGTTCATTGGTTTAGCTTAATTTAATTTTTAGGTGTTTTTTTTTGTTTAATATTTAATATTAATGTTTTGATTTTTAATATCTATATATATTAATATTAGGTCATGAGTTAGCTCATTTAACTCATGATCTAGATGATCTGAGATTGAGTTAACGTATTAAGCTTATATTATAAATGTATTATAAATGAACTGCGCTTAACAACCTCACGAAAGATCCGAGCTCACTGTGAGCTGAGCGAACTAGATCATTTTGACACCCATACTTGAAGGTGTGTGTTTTTTCTTTTGTTTTTTTAGTTATGTTTTAAGTGTGACAATTTTGATATAACAACGTTCTCATGATAAAACCACACAACGAGTATTAAACTACCGAATCTCTAGTAAAAATATTGTACTCTCAACTTACAAACAAAAAACAATAAATTAAAAGTCCACGGATTATTTTTTGTTTTCTTTTAAAGTTTTACAAAATGAATTAAAATTTTAGGTCTTGAGTGGCATATATAATGTAAGATATTAAAGTTATAATGATGAAACAAACATGAAAGGAAAACATCAAAGAGTGCAAAAACTAATTTTAGATGTTAATTCAAAAGCATTTTTTCTCATTGTAATTCTTATAGTCTTAATTTAATGTTATTTGATATGGCTAATAATTATGGGAAAGGTAATTAATTTTTTCAAATGATACAAAAAAATTACAACAATCCTGCATCTCCTCCTCCTCGTGCTTCTCTGTTTAACTCGCACTTAAAAAACAAGAAAGATAAAAAGAATGAAATCTCTTGGTTAATTCAATTTACCAGCGTGTTCTTTTATTTATTTTATTTTAATGTCTAAGATATCTTTCCTTATTTGATTGTTTCCTTTTAATGCAGTTTTCCAAAACCAAAAAGGAAATCGGGTAGGTCTTTCTATATAAACACACCCTCGTGAACATAATTCGATACGACACCTTCTTATTTTTCTCAATTACTATTTTTTTTGGTAAACCACAATGTCAACAGTAACGAACGCTGAAGAAACGATGTGGTGTAGTCACTGCGGCGTTAAGACTCCAACCCGCCATGAAGGAAAAGATGGTTCCGTCAAGTAATATATGCTCCACCGAATAATCAATTTTCTTTTTTTTTTCTTCCTTAAGTCTTAGAATATTATTTTTATCAGGTTTGTAATTTGTGTATGTTTTCGAAATAATTCGCAGGTCTTGCAATTGGTGCGGGAAAGTGTTGGCGGATGAGACTGGAACCGCTGAAGAATATACTAAACTCTTCCTTCAACATCATCAGATGTTACAAGACTCCGTTAAGGTTTCTGGAAAAAGAAGTCGACGTATAAAAAAAAAGACTTAGCTGAGATTTTGTTATTATTTTAAGTTAAAACATATGACCTAGGTGTGCGCTTAATTATACTGATCATTAGAAGGATAATAAATTATTTCTTTGAATCATTGTTCACATAATTTTTCCCAAATATGACGTTCGGGTGCTCATCTTAAATAACATAATTTATTTTAAATTTCTTTTACTAAACAAATGCGACGCTTGTTAAACCTTGTACCGTCTTTAAAATATACTAAAACAAAGGTCGAAGTTCTGGTTATGTGCAAGTTGTACTGTCATGTTTTTTTTTTTTTTTTTGTCAAACTAAACACAAATTACAACAAGTCGGCACGATAATTTCCTTTAGGAGCCAGCACGAACATAGTAAACATTACTACCTGTTGGGCCTCATTATTAAAGCCTAATGGCCAAATTATTAAAAGGCAAATATGTGAATATAAATGAGTCTCAACTTTATTTATTATAAATAAATGAAATGTGTTAAGAAAAGAAAGGGGAAACTTGTCTGTATTGATTCTGAATGTAATGTATATCGAGTACATGTGCCCTTTATATATATATAGGGACTTATGAATAGATAAATAGAAAGATAACATTCCTAGATAATCATGGAAAAAGTAAACCTTATCAAACTAAGAAAAGGAAAAGTCTTGGTTTATCCTTATCTATCCATCGATGGTATATTCCTTTTGGACGGGTGAGATTCCTTTCGGGTCGGTCCGATCCAATCCTTGGTCGAATCCGGTTATGTCTAATCCAATGGTTATTGCATCCACAATCATCCGGTTCATAACAAAATGTGATTTGTCTCACATCGCCTAAGAGAAGCAAAATTGAGTAACTAATATTTTTTTTTCACATATAGAGCTGATCAAAGGCTTCAAGGAGAGAGGAGACTCCTCACGAGCACCTCGACGCCGCGGTCCGGCCGACTCGGCTCGGGCTTGGGTAAATGTGGCCTTATGGCCACTAAAAGATTTTTTTTGGACCCAATTAAACTCTACGTTTTTGGTTCAAAACAACATGCATTTCATTTTTAAAATGACAAGTAGTTTGTCTAACAAATAAAAAATGTCATGCGGTTTATTCTTCGTTAGATATTTAAACAATAAAAGAGAGTGAACGAGTCTTGGGGGATAAGTTTTTGTGACTTAAACTTCCCGAGATCTTTGTCAAATCCCCACTAACGAGCGCACGTTGCAACAATTTACGGGAAGTTTCTCCTCGTCTCCTCTTTAAATATCAACGAAAATCAGCAAATCTCTCAAAGTAAGTTCTAGAGAGTGTTTCCTAGATTATTAGTTCGTAGGGACGTTCATGAGTGAAGCGTGAATTCTCTATCATGGTTGTATCTTGAGACTCTATTTCGTACAAGTCCGTCTCACTATGGAGCGAATATTAAGACTTAAGGAAAAAGATTCATCTCGACTCCATGGTCTGTTTTCAGAAACGTTTTTCATATTGGTTTTCATTTCGTTTTTTGAATTGTATATTTCCTTAACATCGTTTTTATTTATATCTTTTACATCAATTCGGTTTTCCGGCTTCTACAGTCTTAACTCCTAATTGCATTCTATCGTAAGCTTTAATCAGATTGATTACGGTTTTATAAACGCTTTATTTGAGGATTTATAAAATGGATTCATTTTTATTGAAACGAGTTTGCGATTTTTTTTCAGCATATCCGCGAAACGTTTCATGAGGCGTACAAGCTCGTGATTAGGAAGAGTGGGATTTATTTTGGAAAGGGATATGTTAAGGATGGACTGGTCAAAATGAATGTAATGACAGTCACTCCGAAAGTTGTAGCTCCGAAAAATTCAATGAGTAAGAAAGAGTCAGTTGCTTATTTGGTTGAGTCTTTCAATATATGGCATGAAAGATTAGGCCATGTAAACTACAAATCCATACAATGATTAATGAATTTTAATCCAATCCCTAAATGCAAAACAAGTAAACAAAAATGTGAAGTATGCGTACATGCTAAGCTCACAAAAACGCCCTCACCTCATATTGAAAGAACTAACAAACCTCTAGATTTAATTCACACAGATTTATTTGATTTAAAATACATACAAATTAGAGGTGGAAAAAATTGACTTTCATAGATGACTGCACAAAATACTATTATGTATATCTATTACATAGCAAAGATGAAACCTTAGAAAAATTCAAAGAATTTAAACTCAAGGTCCAAAATCAGCTTAAAACAACTATTAAGATAGTTAGAAGCGACCGAGGAGGCGAGTATGATGGTCCATTCAATGCGTTTTGTAAAGAACATGGAATAGTCCATCAAACAACAACTCCTTATTCACCAGAATCTAATGGAGTTGCTGAACGCAAAAATTGAACTCTAAAAGAGATGATGGATGCAATGTTGCAGGAATTTGGGTCACCGCAGAACATGTGGGGGGAAGCATTGCTTACCACTAATTTTTTCCTCAACGTAATTCAACACAAATTAACTCGCAGAACTCCATATGAATTATGGAAAGATAATATACCTTCATATAAATACCTCAAAGTGTGGGGGTGCTTGGCAAAAGTTGCAGTTCCACCACCAAAGAAAGTCAATGTTGGACATAAAACAATGAATTGCATCTTCATCGGATATGCACATAATAGTAGTGCCTATCAATTTCTGGTACATAAATCAGAAATATTAGATATTCATGAAATGAAGTAATGGAATCAAGAAATGCATCTTTCTTCGAAAATATTTTCCATGCAATAAAAACAAGGTTTAAAACGAGCACAAGAAGAAAGCGACGACGACAATGTCTCAGAAATTGAGACAAATGTCGAAATTTCTATAAATGGTATTTCAGAAGATGAAAAAAGATGAACCTATAAGGAGTAAAAGACCTCGAATAGAAAAATATTTTGGTGAAGATTTCTTAATGGCATTTTAGTAGAAAATTGATCCATAAAATTTGGTAGAAGCCATGTCTTCACCATACGCTCCCTTTTGGAACGAAGCTGTCAAAAGTGAATTCGATTCTATCATGCAAAATTATACATGGTACATAACGGATTTACCACTTGGTTGAAAAGAATTAGGTAATAGATGGATAATGAAATGAAAACTAAACCCTAATGAAACACCTGGTTTGCACAAAGCAAGGCTTATAGTTCAAGGATTCCGACAAAAAGAAGGCCTTGACTATTTTGACGCTTATTCTCCGGTAACGAGAATAACATCAATAAGGCTAATGATAGCAATTGCAACTTTAAGACACCTAGAAATCCATCAAATGGATGTAAAATCGCCTTTCTAAATGGTGATTTAGAAGAGAAAATTTACATGAAACAACCTGAGGGTTTTGTTATTCCTGGACAGGAAAACAAAGTATGCCGACTTGTAAAGTCACTTTATGGGCTTAAACAAGCTCCTAAACAATGACATGAAAAATTTGACAATGTAATGATGTCAAATGGTTTCAAAATTAATGAATTTGATATATGCATATACTACAAAAATACCAAAAATGCGTATGTTTTGCTATGTCTCTATGTAGATGATATTCTCATTATTGGAAATAATAAATATATTATCAATCAAACTAAAAATATGCTCAAAGAAAAATTTGAGATGAAAGATATGAGATTAGCAAATGTAATTCTCGGGGCTAAAGTCACAAGAAATTCAAAAGGAATTATCTTAACTCAATCTCATTATGCTCAAGCAATATTAGAGAAATTTAAAAATTACTCTAATAGTACAACAAAAACTCCGTTAGATCCTCAAATGCACTTGACAAAGAATTCAGGTGAAGCGGTTTCACAAAACGAGTACGGACATGTGATCGAAAGTCTCATGTACTTGACCAATTGTACTAGACCATATCTAGCGCATGCAGTAAATGTACTTAGTCGATATACAAGTAATCTAGGTCATACACACTAGGAAGGTATAACGAAAGTACTCAATTACATGCGCTATACCAAAGATTTTGGGCTTTACTATGGTAAAGAACCAACAGTTTTAGAAGGATACAATGACGCTAACTGGATATCAGATTCTAAAAAATTCAAAATCCACAAGTGGATATGTCTTTACAATAGGAGGAGCAGCAATATCATGGAAATCTACCAAACAAACAGTGCTAGCCAGATCTACCATGGAATAAGAGTTCATAGCCTTAGACAAAGCAGCAGAAGAAGCTGAATGGCTTAGAAATTTTTTGGAAGATATTCTTATGTGGGAGAAACCTGTGCCAGCTATATACATACATTGTGACAGCCAATCAGATATAGCTCGAGCTAAGAATAATCTCTACAATGGTAAGTATCGTCACATCAAAAGACGACATAAAACCATTAGCCAACTTATATCAAATGGTGTAATCACAATAGATTATATCAAATAAGCTGACAACCTAGCGGATCCATTCACTAAAAGTTTGCCACGAGATATTGTTGCTAAATCATCAAAAGGAATGAGTTTAAATCCTATAACAAATGACGATGTTTGATTGCAACCCTACCTATCATAACTGGAGATCCCAAGACGTAGGTTCAAAGGGAAAAAAATCTACCAAAAGCACTTCAAAACTATGGTTTATACCTAGCTTCTAAGATGCTAAAAGTGCTAAGAAATATAAGAAGGTTAAGTTTTAGCTTGTAATGATTCCATACCTTCTAAAGCGGAGTATTACTCAATACTTTTCATGGTCAATCACCTAATGAGTGTGAAATGGGGCCATTTTTAGGAGAATGAATGCAAGGCTATATTCTCTATGTTCACTCATGAAAAAAAGAAATAGTCCAGGGTCACAATGAACACAATAGAGAACTAAGTTCTACCAGAAAATGAAGCTGAGATATGCATGTTGTCTCGGTTTACATAAAACACCGGTTGGTTCAAGACATTATGTTCACTTCCTGGTAAATTAAACCTAACAGATATTAACTATGAGTGGTTCAAGGATTAAAAATGCCACCAACTCAAACACAATGAATTTTTCGCAAACACTCTCGATAACTTTGTATGTCTAGTCATTAGTATAAGTCAAGTCAATAAAGTTTATAGATTTTCTAGAGTCTATCGAGTCTACATTTAGTGTGGATATGTTTAGAGTAATTTCTATTCATTTGGGGGATTTTTGGGCCTAATTATTAAAGCCTAATGGCTAGATTATTAAAAGGAAAATATGTGAATACAAATGGGCCTCAGGCCCTCAGCTTTATTTGTTTTAAATGAATGAAATGGGATTTTTCCCACATCGCCTAGGAGAAGAAAAATTGAGTAATTATATGCTCTCAAATATAGAGCTGATCAAAGGCTTCAAGGAGAGAGGAGGCTCCCCACGCGCGCACCGCCGCCGCCATCGCCTCGGCTCGGCTCGGCTTGGCTTGGGTAAATATGGCCCCATGGCCACTAAAAGATGTTTTTTTTGGGCCCAATTAATCTTTAAGTTTTTGGCCCAAAGCAACATGCATTTCATTTTTAAAATGACAAGTAGTTTGTCTAACAAATAAAAAAAGTTACGCATTTTATTCCTCGTCAGATATTTAAACAATAAAAGAGAGTGAGCGATTCTTGGGGGATAAGTTTTTGTAACTTAAACTTTCCGAGATCTTTGCCAAATCCCCACTAACGAGCGCATGTTGCAACAATTTACGGGAAGTCACTCCTTGTCTCCTCTTTAAATATCAGTTTCTCTTCCTTTTCATTTGATACTTTTTTCACAACGAAAATCAGCAAATCTCTCAAAGTAAGTTCTAGAGAATATTTTGTAGATTATTAGTTCGTAGGGACGTTCACAAGTGAAGCGTGAATTTTCTATCATGGTTGTATCCTGGGACTCTATTTCGTACAAGTCCGTCTCACTACAGAGCAAATATTAAGAGTTAAGGAAAGAGATTTATGTCGACTCCATGGTCTGTTTTTGAAAATGTTTTTCATATTGGTTTTCATTTCATCTTTTGAATCATATATTTCCTTAACATCCTTTTTATTTATATCGTTTACATCAATTCAGTTTTCCAGCTTCTACACTACTTGGAGACAAGGATGAAAATCTAGAAAGCAACTAACAATACATAAACTAGGAAGGAACAAGATCACCGAGAAGACCGAGTGAAGCAAAATGATAAGGTAGTCGGGATGAACGAGAAAGCGTTGATAGTTGAATTATTGGGGGTGATAAAACAACTCCAAGATATGATCCGATAGCAGACCACAAGAACACGCCACTCAAGAACAAGCTTCACCTGAGGAAGTCACAAGAAAACAAATATCCACCCAAGCAGCTGACGAATAAAATAGTTGACAATCAAACTACTTAGACCAAATGCAATTGAGCTAAAGATCCATAGTCCATTACCAAGAAATTTAGAAAAAACATTTGGTTTAAAACCAAGGAACGACACAACACCACAATATTGAAGCTTCACATCGAATCATTCAACAATAAACACAAGGGTGAGTACCAAGAACTTACTGAAGACGGACCAAAAATAGAATTGACACGATTGAGAGTAGAAAACGTTTTCTTAGAGCAAAACGGGGAGACCCAAACCAAAGACACTAAGAAGCCACACAATTTCAATGAAGATCTTATTCACAAACCCTTACCTAACCACTATCCAAAGCTTATGACCTTCGACAAAGACGACCATGGATGCAGAACCATCGAAAATCCACTTGAAGCTGCCCCACCAAATCCGATGGAAGAAGTAGCTACCTACATCAGAGCCGGTTAAGTACTGCACCGCGTACCATAAAAAAATTCAAAGCTAGAGGAGCAACCCAAGCATAAAGATAGATACATAAACTCGGAAATTTCTCTGAAAGATCCGAAACTGTCAAAGCCTCAAATCCACAAATCAAGCGAAAAGAACAAGCTAAGAACCACTGATATCACTCAAATTACCTTATGAGAAACTTTCTCTCTTAAATAAGAGGTTTAATTGTAGAACTTCGAGATCAAATACACAGGGAGCGTGAGCACACAATAAACCGTACAGACCATCGCACCAACCCAGCACACTGGACTCTAACGTATCAAGGCATGATATCGAAAAGATACGAGATCCTGAAAGCATGTTTCTTCGTCCGCATCTAAACGCTCTCAAAACTTTGAAAACTACTCAAACATCGCGGACGAGCAACGAGTAGGACGATCCACAAAAAAGGGTGAGGAGCAAGATGACAACTCGAATCCTTCCCTCCACAATCAACAAAAACCCGAACATTCTTCTTAGATCAAAAGCATGATTTATTCAAAAAACATGATTTATACAAAAAAATGATAAACGACCGGGATTAGAAGCCAGACACAGCGAGTCCCGCCACATGCGACCACACAATACGAAGGGAGCATTTCCCCAATAAGTCAGATCACCCTAGAATAAGTTGCCAGGGTCAAAGAACCCGGTCATCGACCTCCCGATCGAGTAATCTTTCACATCCAGGGGCGCCGTCGGTTGATTCACTTTACCCATCTCGTCAGGAGCTCCTGCCTCGACTTCCACCATGTCGGAAGAAACATGAATCAAATCCCATTGCTCCCATATCCTCTCCTCTATTTGAGGAATCGCAAAATCCCTATTGGCATCGTTCATACGCCCCGTCTGCCTCGCGTACTCGACGTAAAACAAATAGTTAGGGACTTGCGTAAGGTACAGTCCGCCCACGGCACCACGACACTCACGATAATCACCAAGAGCCTTATAAATCCCCTTTAGTTCCCCAAAATCGCTCGAGAACCTGCCGCGATGGCTCCTCATCACTTCGGCCATCTCTCTCTTACCTGGCCTATAAGCTCGGTGAACCTCCGTCGCAACCGATTCTGTTTCGCGGTGACGGTAACTCTCCAGCTCATCTTTCAGATGAGCAATCTCCTTGTCAGCCATCTCGGCCCTGAATTGAGCCATTGGAGCCTCCTGGTTGCTCGCATCAAGAGCTCGGTTCATCATAAGGAGACCCTTTAAAAACTCTCGAAGTCAAGAAAGGGTCGGCCTTACCAAAAATAAATAAATAATAATATACATATTTAAGGACCGAGACTTACCCCGATGACCATCCTCGAGGCCTTGGTAAACTCCGGCACCTCGATGGACCCTCCCTCGGCAGGAGGAAAGTCGAAGTCAAACGGCTCGTTAAAATTAATCCGTTCACCGCCATTACCATCCACCTGACTGTTGAGATAATCTCTAAGTACCTTGTCAGGAGAACATGGCTTGACAACCACGTCATCATCGACGATAACGTGTTTCTCTTTGCGAGACCTTGTCCTTTCCTTCCTCCCCCGAGATTCGTACGGAATGAACCCGCTCATGCTCGATTCAGTCTCTTTCTCCACCACTAAATCTGGTTGAAACCGAGAACAGTGCAGAGCCACAACGCGAGGAACCCACTTCGGAGTAAACGTTTCCCAAAAGAATGGACCACCCCGAAGAAGATCCCTGGTGGTTCGCAAGCCTTCCGGAGACGGAGGGAGAGGGTTAGTCTCTGTAAAACAAAAATAGACATGTAAGGTCAAAACATCATAGAAACCAAAGCTAGCAGGTACTCGATCGAGAATACCTCTCCGGCCCCATCTAGTCCTGAAAAGAGGAATGCAGCTCTCCTCCACAGATGCGCTGCTCACACGAACAAAGAAAAAATGCTCCTTCCAGTCGTGGTAGTTCGATACAAACCCCGTTATGATCGTCATTCCCGGTCGAGGCCTCAGCTGAACTATGCCCGAATTCCTTGAGGCATCAACATGGTTTCGAGATGATCAATATCGAGGGTCATACCCCGCTCGTAACTCAACACCAAAATCCCAACGATGTGCTGCAAACCGCACAGGTTGACCTGACTGACCGACAGCCTGAACCGGTTGAACAGCCGCACAAAAATTCTGGAACTCTACTGACTCCGGAACTCCACAAAAATTCCGAATGGAATTGAGCTCATTGGGACAACTCTCACTCGGATAGCCGGCAACGGGGTTGGCACGGAACGGAGGAGGAGCTCATGTTCCAGGCCTAGGAGGTTTACCTCACCCTAGAAGCCCAATATGCCTCGGCCTCCTCCGGTCGACCGAGTATGCTGTGAACTCCACCTTGGGTGAAACATCGCTATTTTGCGAGCTAGAGCTACCAGGAATAGAACGATCGGGATGAGACTTGGTGGAAGCTTTCCTCCTTGAAGACTTGATTTCCTCTTTTCTAAAAAAAATGTCAAGAGGAGATAAAAGAGAGAATGATCTTCCTTAGAAAAAAGTTGTGGAAAATGAGCAAGTGAAGAACTCCAAAAACTTACTCCACTTACTTATAGGCAAGAAAATTCACTATTCACCCAAAATTTTGAGACATTGGATTCCGCCTAACTTACCCGACTCGTTAAAATCGCTCGTAAGAACAAAAAAATTCTAGCGAGCTCGGGGGAGGGGGGCAGGGCTAACTGTTGGGGTAAAAATCGATTACGACAGAATTGTTAGATTTTCAGAGTTTATGGGTTGTGTGTGATGAACAATCCCTTTAAGGGCAGTGAGAACTTGAAATGATGATGAGAAAGATCTGGTTTCACTTTGTGTTTACTTGAATCAGAAACAAAGACTAAAGAAGACTTGGATAGATTAGAGAGACTAAGCAAGGGGTAGACTAGAGAGAATGATTCAAGAACACTAAGTTTATTATGAAGTGGAGAGCGGAAATCCCCCTTACTCCCTTAGGAGTTATAATCGCCCATGAGGGTCTTTAAATAGATAACTAAAAGCTGAAACCATAACCTAAATCTAATAGCTGATAATACTTGAAGGATCGAAGGATGGACGTGTGAGATTGAGTCTTGGGTCTGGTCTTGATGCAATCTGAGTGATGGGAGCTGATTGGTTGGCCAAAGGGAAGGCTGGCTCCTTATTGGCTTCTCATAGGCACCCATGAACCTTCCCATGTATCAGATCAGATACATGGTCAATGCTGCCTCTCCTTTACAGCTCAAGCCAGCTCATGGCAGCCTTACCTTATCCACAAACGTCCACAAGCTCAAACTAAGCTTATATTTCGCCCTAAGTTTGCACATCTTCATTTTAGGTTAATCTGGGAAAGCACTCGCCTTATTCTTGCACAGTCGATGGTACGGACCTCCTGTCCGTACCACTCTCCCTATTTTTGCACAGACTCCCCAACCCTCTTTAAAGGTCAAATGAGAACATCTTTGGGTCACCCTATTTTTGCACGGTCCATACGAACCTCCTGTCCGTACCTCGCCCTATTTTTGCACGATCGACCTTTTGCTCCCAAATAGTTCCCTAAGTTCCTCCTGGACTTGTCCCTAACTTTTCACTAGATTCAGGTGTCTTTTGGAAACCTTTAAACACTCCTAAAGTCTTCTCAGACAATCTCTGGAGGTCTTGTCCTAACTTTGCACAAGACCCAAACTCAACCCAAATCCTCCTTTGGCTCCATTTCTTTCTTCAAGTTAACACTCCCCCTCAAGCTTGACTATAGGTGATCCTTAGTCAAACTTGGAACCTTGAAGAACTTTCTCATTAAAACCTCACCAAGGAAAATCCTTTTTGGGATAAACAATTGATGAGGGAAAAAGAGTAAAGCCTCCAAGGCCTAGGGATTGACCAGTGGGTATTTGTGTCTTCGGATCATTGTGATGGACACAAAGACCCTGGATCATGGCCTAACTGTGATGCAAGTATGATATGACTTTCCTTGCACATCGCTAAGTCTTCTTGTACTCGTCTCACACTGATCTTGGTCTCTCCCCCTTTCACCTAATCTCTTGTTAGGTTTAAGTGCTCGGACAACCAGATACATCTTCATTGAGTACCATCTTCATGCTAAGCCTTGGTTGGTTCTTCTTCTTGAATAACCACCAAGGATTCTATCTTCACAGATCATTGAAGCTTCTCAATACTCCCCCTCAAGCTTGGGACTGAGTTTAGGAAAAACCAAGCTTGGACGGATGATAGCTTCATGATCTTGATCAACACACCACTGCCCACTCACTTCTGAAGTCGCCACCTTGAATGGAATGCTGGTAGATGCCTCAGATATCTCTTCAACCACCTCACACTAGAAGCCACATTGATAGAGCAGCCCTCTTCTTCACACAGCCAAGAGTACTCTGAACACTCTCTTGTCTAGACTTGCCATTGTTTAAACCCGGATGGCTTCATCTTCTATTATTGGTGCAATGGTGAGGAGGAACCAGGTCTTGAACTGAGGATCATCAGGTAGCCCACTTAAGTCCCCACCTCAAGCTTGAATTGAGTCTAGGTTCAAGCTTGAAGTGAGCCTCAATGAACTTCAAAATAAGGAGCACACCACCCCAACAGCTGCGCTTAAATCACTGATCCACCTTCATGCCTTCAGCTCGAAGTACCCTCAGGTCACCGGTCTCCTCAAGACTTAGGTGATGACCTTGCCTTGTGTGTCTCCATGAACAGGATCGCATCACCCTAACATCTGCGCTTAATCAACCAGCCATACACACAAGCACTAACAATTGTCCATTGCTTCAACAATGGGCAAAGTCTTCCTCTTTAACTCGGTTTGATGATGGACCAAGATCACATATTGTGTACTGAAACAACACTCAAAATCCAGACAAGATAAGACACACTTGCATTGGGATCAACCTTGACTAATCATCAAGTTTGATCTTCAATTTCACAAGCTTTGTAATAGACAGATTCTCATTATCATTAAGATCCATCTAGTACAAGCTTTCCATTCTCTAAATGCTATGGATGAACTGATCAGGAACACTCACAAAGCAATTAGACACTCATTTCCTGCCTTAAATGACTCTTAGACTTTTGTCTAGATGTGTCAACCTCAAGGCAGTAACCATATAACAATATGCAACAGTCGTAACCTATTCTATCCATGAATGCAACCTGGATTAGACACAACCATCTATCATCCTAGTTACACATTCATTTAAAACATAGACTAAGCAATATTATCATTTCCAAATACCAGACCCAATGCATTACTTTAATCAGTTTCTATTCATGTAGATTCAGAACATATTATCAAATACTATGTCAAGCATCACTTTAGAACTGGAGCAAGCATTTTAAAACTCAATCATTCAAACGAGTCTCTTTCAAACATCTTGGGACAGATTCTAAAGAATCTCATTTAGCAATTTAAACAAGTATCCTCAGGTTATCACAACACATCACAACAGCCAGCACATAATACTCAAGCTTTATACAAGGGAAAGAAGTTTCCTTACAATCAAGGAACTAGTGTTAGTTCCTTGAACCACCAGTGATACACGGCTAGAACATGAGCATTGGTGTCGACCCCAACCTCTCCTTCTTCCATGGACCTTCCCCTCCATGTCAAAGACCCCACCTTTCTTCATTCTTGAGTCGCCACCACCTGTGACAAGGTGAAAGCTTTCACCTTTCTTACTGGACTGGAATAAGAACGAGCTTGGACTGGTTTGTTGAAGAGGGTAGCTAATACAATTCATCACCTACGGATCCAAGTCTCTTCTTTCTTCTGGACCGTATGAGAGAGGAGGATAGAGAAATAACAGCTTTTGGACACCATGGACGAGCTCATCTTCTTCTTGAAGATGAAGAACAACCGGCTGGACCATGAAGCTTCTTCTTTGCATAAACCGCCTTGGAAGTGAGTCTTGAGGTTTACAGAAGCACTAAGTTTATTGTGAAGTGGAGAGGGGAAATCCTCCTTACTCCCTTAGGAGTTACAATCGCCCATGAGGGTCTTTAAATAGATAACTACAAGCCAAAACCATAACCTAAATCTAGAGGCTGATAATACTTGAAGGATGGACGTGTGAGATTGAGTCTTGGGTCTGGTCTTGATGCAATCTGAGTGATGGGAGCTGATTGGTTTGTCAAAGGGAAGGCTGGCTCCTTATTGGCTTCTCATAGGCACCCATGAACAATTCCCATGTATCAGTCCAGATACATGGTCAATGATGCCTTTCCTTTACAGCTCAAGCCAGCTCATGACAGCCTTACCTTATCCGCAAATGTCCACAAGCTCAGACTAAGCTTATCTTTCGCCCTAAGTTTGCATATCTTCATTTCAGGTTGATCCGGGAAAGCACTCACCCTATTATTTCACGTTTGAAGGTACACACCTCCTGTCCGTACCACTCGTCCTATTTTTGCACGGACTCCCCAACCCTCTTTAAAGATAAAATGAGAACATCTTTGGGTCGCCTTATTTTTTGCACAGTCTGTACGGTCGATGGTACGGAACTCCTGTCCATACCTCGCCCTATTTTTGCACGATAGTCCTTTTGCTCCCATATAGTTCCCCTAAGTTCCTCCTGGACTTGTCTCTAACTTTTTACCAGCTTCAGGTGTCTTTTGGACACCTTTAAACACTCCTAAAGTCTTCTCAGACAATCTCCGGAGGTCTTGCCCTAACTTTGCACAAGACCCAAACTCAACCCAACTCCTCCTTTGGCTCCATTTCTTTCTTCAAGTTAACAGGAATCAAAGCCTGAAACTACCCGGAAAAGGTCTTCTTTAGAAAAAAGAAGATAATATTTCAGAGGAAACAAGGGCGGGGAAAACGAAATCAAGTTTTGTATAATGAATTGATATGACGAGCCCCAAAGCAAACATATCCAGCGAAACAACGAAACAACTTGGGTCACAATCATTCGACTCGCCCGTTTGGCGAGTTGGGCCAAGCGCGACGACCAACTTGCCCACTCGGCGAGTTGGACCGAGAACGTTGGTCAACTCACCCGTTCGGCGAGTTGGACCGAGAACGCTGGTCAACTCACCCATTCAGCAAGTTGGACCGAGAACGTTGGTCAACTCGCCAAACGGGCGAGTTGGGCCAAGCGTGACAGCCAACTCGCCCACTCGGTGAGTTAGACCAAGAACGTTGGTCAACTCACCGAACGGGAAAATTAGGCCAACCACCACGGTCAACTCGCCTGTTCGTTGAGTTGGACCAAGCGATTCATATTTATCTTGTCCTCTTAGCCTCCTTTTTGGGGTCGAAAGGACTCATTTTTTTAACCTTGATCGGAGTTACCATTTGAACCTTACGACTCAAACGATTTACTTCCTTGTATAAGGTTTGAGTTAGTCTTATAATATGGAAATGGTTAACTAAACACCTAAAGCTACCTCCACTATACAGGGAATTCGAGCCTTATTCGGAACGACGTCGTTGCGGAAGCGCTCTTTTGATAAATCGAGAAAAACGCTTAAGTCAAGAAACAGCCCGAGAAGGTCTAAAACACGGCTTAAGGCCCACTCCGAGTTTATACGAAATTAAGCCCGATCCCTAGGACCGTTTGTCTTTTGTATTGCAGGAAAGGATAAATATCAAGTTCGGAAGATAAATGTCAAGTTCAGGAGATAAATGTAAAGTTTCCGAAGATAAACACGAAGATCGAAGGAAAATGGAATATTCTCGGAAAGTGATAAACTCGATAAGGGGCAGAAAGGGAAAGAGTAAACCGCCTCTAAAAGGAGTATATAAATATGTCGAAGTTGAAGAAGCAAAGACACACAATTCTTTACTCAGAGCAAACATAGCACTTAGAGAGAAATTTAGGCATATTTTCGTTCTTCTGTTATCGAGATGCGACTCAACTAGGTTTAATAAGGTCTTACAAGGTTAGAACTATGAACTCGCTGACGGCTCTTATCGCTTAGGCTTACCTGTTGTAACGCTCAAACCACGAATTCAGAATAAGATCTTCTTTGCTCTCTTTTCGTTTTACTGATTCACAATAACTTCGTTTGTTCTCACTGTTTGATTTCTTGGTGTGTGGTTTAGAAGATATCCGGGACCTCTGTGAAACTTAGGTTTACTTGGCTTTCCTATTTTTATTTAAAAATCGGCAGTGAAAATATCGGTTCCCACACCCTCAAAAGAAGGGGACATTAACAGAGAGAAGTGAGAAGAGAGAGAGGAAAGGGATCAGAGAAGACCACCTATCTGCTCAGATACTTGCAAGGGTAAGAGTCAATATATCATTTGATCGATACTCTCAAAGTAAAGCCTGCACTTTTATTTTATCCAAATAACTGAAATCAGTAGAGGGGCGAGTCATACTAGTATTCGCTAAGTTGTTGGTAGAATGGATTTGGTTGCTATACTAGGATAGGGTACATAAAGTTTCTCTGTGATTGACTTGATAGGATGTGCTTGCAACAAAGTGTTGACATGAAGAAGAAATAAGATAGAGTTGAAGAAGAGACAGAAGCAATTCATATCAAGTGAAATCATTCTGTTCGTACAACATTGAGATTCTCGACCTAACTTCACTTGGAAGGCAAGCAACTGAATGGGACTTGCCTAAATGTATTGTCTAAGTTATCAGAAGCTCTCTGGAAGGTTTGACCAAGGAGAAACTCGTTGGAGGCTGAAGACAAGCAAAGATCACATGTTTGGTTAAAGAGGAGAGAGGAAGATGGCATGTCATTTTCACTTCTTCTGCAAGAGCTTCTTGTCCTATTCTCTCTCATTTGTTTATTGTATTACCTTGTCTCCTAGCTAGCTATGTATCTGTCTATATAATCATGTAACCAGAAACAATATCAAGCAAGGAAACATTTTCTCTCCTTCTCTCTCTCTAATTTCGAAATCACTCTCTTGTTCTTCATGTTCTTCATTCTCCAGCAATAAAATCTCTCTAAATCTCTCATTCTTTCATGGTATCAGAGCACTAAGCTCCTTTCATTCCGCAAAGCTCTTTTCATTCCACAAATCTCTTCTGTTTTTTTTCAAAGTTTCTGTGTTCTTCACTTTTACCCACTGGTCCATAGCTTAACCCATTGGGTAAAATAATTTTGACCAGAAAAAATGGAGAAGGAGAACCTTATTCCAGTGATCCTTGAGGGTCCTAACTATTTGTTATGGTCAAGAGTGGCCAAAGTTACCTTGGAGAGTCATGGACTTTGGGAAAGCCATATCATGGAGGCTGAAACTTCAAAGAGGATGGCTCAAGAGGATAGTCAGGCTACTTGCCTGAAGAATGAAAACAAGTGGGTTCAAGAAGACCAGAAAGCACTTGGAATCATACACAATTCTCTATCAAAAACCATCTTGGAGGCTTACTCACACCATGAAACTGCCAAGAAGCTATGGGAGAGTCTTCAAACTGTTTATGGGAATCTCTCCAACCTGAGCCGGGTATTTGAAGTCAAGAGGACTATCAATCATCTGAGCCAAGAGGAAATGGAGTTCAATCAGTATTTTGGGAAGTTCAGAAGCTTATGGGCAGAGATGGATATGCTGAGGCCTTTTTCTACAGATCCAGAGGTCATAAAGGAAAGATATGAGCAAGATAAGGTCTTTAGCCTTCTCCTGAACCTAACCCATCCTACAACAGGCTGATAAGTCATATCCTTAGAGAAAGCAAGCTTCCAAACTTAGAAGATGTATGCTCTCTGGTCCAAAGAGAACAAGGAGCAAACACATTGACTCAAGGACAAGCCATGTACTCAGCTTTCATTGGTGATTCAAATGAAGGAGGAACATGGAGTAGTATGGATGGTGCGACCAGCAGTGATGTTCCAGTGACTGGGAGAGACCTGGATGCCTTTATCAAAGCCGCCAAGGCCCTTCTCTCAGCCACAAAGGCTGGTACAAACTCTCTTGACTCTAAACCCATCATTATAAATTCAGGAGCTAGCCATCACATGATTAGTGATAGAAACTTGATTAGTGATGTCCAGCCTGCCTCAGGGAATGTGATTATAGAAAATGGTGATAAGGTTAAGATAGAAGGGATAGGGAACCTTAGGTTGTTTGATAGGGAATGAACCGCCTTGTATATGCCTCAGTTCACATCAAACTTGCTATCAGTGAAAAGAGCTACTGTTGATCTGAGTTGTCAAGTTGTCTTCAGACCTGATGAGGTTGAATTTCAAGACCTGAAGACAGGGAAGATAATTGGAAAAGGTCACATCCACCAGGAACTATATCACCTTTAGAAGACTAAGTTGTCTGAAGCACCTCCTTCTCTTTGCATGGTCAGTACATCTATTGGGGTTGAGAGCACCATATGACATGCTAGATTGGGACATCCTCATACTAGAGCTTTGAATCTGAGGCTCCCAGGTGTGGTGTTTAAGAATGATGATTGTGAAGCTTGCATCTTGGGGAAGCATTGTAGGACAGTCTTTCCAAGGTCTAGCACTATCTATGAGAAGTGTTTCGACCTGGTTCACTCTGATGTGTGGACTGCACCTTGTATGTCCAGAGAAAATCACAAATACTTTGTCACCTTCATTGATGAGAAGTCCAAATACACATGGGTGACACTGATTCAGTCAAAGGACAGGGTACTGGAGGCTTTCAAGAATTTCCAGACCCATGTCTCCAACCATTTCAATGCAAAGCTGGAAATTCTGAGGTCAGATAATGGTGGAGAGTACACCAGTCAAGCATTCAAGCAATATCTGGCTCAGCATGAGATTATTCATCATACAAGCTGCCCTTATACTCCTCAACAGAATGGAGTTGCTGAGAGGAAGAATAGGTATTTAATGGAGGTAGCAAGATCAATGATGTTTCACACCAATGTTCCAAAACGATTCTAGAGTGATGCTGTGATGTCTGCTAGTTATCTGATCAATAGGACTCCAACTAAAGTCCTCAACGACCTGTCTCCTTTTGAGGTCCTAAACAAGACCAAGCCACCTTTGGACCACTTGCGTGTGTTTGGGTGCCTATGTTTTGTGTTTATACCAGGGGAGCAAAGGAACAAGCTTGATGCTAAAAGCTCAAAAGCTATGTTCATTGGCTACTCTCCAACACAAAAGGGTTATAAGTGCTATGATCCAGTGTCAAGAAGGGTGTTAATATCAAGAGATGTAAAGTTTGTGGAGACAAAGGGATACTATGAGGAGAAGAGTTGGGACGATTTGAAAGATTTATCTCAAGCATCAGAGAAAGCCACAAACCTCAGGATCATACTGGAGAGTCTTGGTATTGGTATGCCTCAGGCGAATCAAGAAACAAGGAGGAATTCTCCTGAAGCTGCACCTGGTCCAAAAGCTGTAGTTGATGAAGATGATGGGGCTGTTGAAGCTGTAGAAACTATTTATCCTGATCCTGAAGGGGGGAATCAACAAGAAACTCATGATCAGGATGAAAGACAACAAGGACAACAAGAACCAGTGCATCAGAATGATGAAACAGAATCTGATAGGGGAGTAGAACCTGACGCAGTTCAGCCTCTTAGGAGAAGCACAAGGCTGAGAAAGGATCCTTCAAATTGGATCAACACAAGGGTTTACTTCAACTGTCAGGCAGTGGCTCACCCTATACAGGCATTATGCTCATTGGCTCAATTCCCACAAGAACATCAAGTCTTTATTGGTCAGCTGGATCATGAGTATATTCCAAGGTCATATGAAAAGGCAATGGAGCTTGAATAGTGGAGAGACTCTGTTGGGAATGAAACCAATGCTATGATAGTCAATGATACTTGGTATGAGGCTGAGCTTCCTAAGGGCAAGAAGGCAGTAAGCAGTAGATGGATCTTCACCATCAAATACTTGGCAGATGGAACAGTGGAGAGGCGCAAGACTAGGTTGGTTGCAAGAGGGTTCACTCAGACATATGGAGATGATTATATTGATACCTTTGCACCAGTAGCAAAGCTTCACACCATTAGGATCATTTTCTCACTTACCACTAACTTAGAATGGGACTTGTGGCAAATGGATGTGAAGAATGCTTTCCTGCAAGGAGAGTTATAAGATGAGGTCTACATGCATCCTCCTCCTGGTCTAGAACATTTGGTCAAGACAGGGAATGTGTTGAGGTTGAAGAAAGCGATTTATGGCTTGAAGCAATCACCAAGAGCTTGGTATCACAAGCTTAGCACCACACTGAATGGAAGAGGGTTTAGGAAGTCAGAAGCTGATCATACTCTCTTCACACTGACTGGTCCACAAGGAATTGTTGTTATCTTGATATATGTGGATGATATTATCATTACAAGAAGCAACAAGGAAGGGATCCAGGAAACTAAAACATTTCTAAAATCAGTGTTTGATATCAAGGATCTTGGAGAGCTTAAGTATTTCCTTGGAATTGAAGTGTGTAGGTCCAAGGAAGGATTATTTCTGTCTCAAAGGAAGTATGCTATGGATCTGTTGGGTGAGGCAAGATATCTTGGAGGAAGACCAGCTAAGACTCCCCTTGAAGATGGGTACAAAGTTCTGCGAGAGGGGGAGTATGAGGACACTCCATTTGATGATGTCAAGAAGTATAGAAGAATGGTTGGAAAACTCATCTATCTGACCATCACAAGACCAGACATTTGTTTTGCTGTGAATCAGGTAAGTCAGCACATGCAAGCTCCTAAGGTTCATCACTGGAACATGGTTGAGAGGATCTTGAGATACTTGAGAGAAGCTCCGGGTCAAGGTGTATGGATGGGTTGCAATGGAAACACTGAAGTCATGGGGTATTGTGATGCTGATTGGGCTGGAGACAGAGTAGGTAGGAGATCAACAGCAGGGTATTGCACCTTTATTGGAGGAAACTTAGTTACATGGAAAAGCAAGAAGCAAAAGGTTGTTTCTTGCTCAAGTGCTGAGGCAGAGTACCGATCTATGAGGAAGCTTACTAGTGAACTCATATGGATCAAGGGACTGTTGAGGGACTTGGGCATAGAGATAACCTCTCCAATGACCATGCATTGTGATAACCAGGCAGCAATACATATTGCATCCAACTCTGTCTTTCATGAAAGGAGTAAGCATATAGAAGTGGATTGTCACAAGGTGAGACAAGTAGTGGAGCAGCAAGTCATCCTTCCATGCTATACTAAGAGTGAAGATCAACTGGCTGACATATTCACCAAGGGAGCCAGTAGAAAGGTTTGTGAGTCCATCCATCCACTACAAGAAAACAGCGCGATACTGAGGGAATTTCCGAGGGAACGTTGGTTCCTCGGAATATTCCGATGATATTCCAAGGAAATTCTTAGGAAACGCAATTTATGTGTTTCCTCGGAATTTCTTCGGAATATACCTAGGAAATTCCGAGGAATAGACTTTCCCTCGGAATTTTCCGATGAAATTCTGAGGGACAAAAGTCCCTCGAAATAAACCGAGGAAAATCCGATGAGAAATTATAGCCGTTAGTTAGCCGTTGTGGTATTTCAAAAATTCCGAGGAAATTCCGACGGCAACGGCTAGTGCCTCGGAATTTCCTGGGAATTTCGTGGGAATTGTCGGCAGATTTCATCTATAAATACAAGCACCCCTCATCCTCTTCATTCACTCCATATCTTCATCCTCTCTCATTCTATTTTGCACACACGAATCTGATTGAAAAAAACATGTCTTCTTATAATTATCATCGCTCGTGGATCGATCGACCTCATATGGATCCGAACACGAGATTGCTTACGCCAGAATTCGAAAGTGGTCTAAAGGAATTCATGGGGAAAGCTCTCAACCAACCGGAAGCTGAAATGGGTATGTTAAGATGTCCTTGCTCTACTTGTAAAAATAGGAAGGTTATTAAACAGTTAGATGTTTGGACTCATCTATATATTCGAGGGTTTACACGGAGTTACAAAGTTTGGTATCATCATGGGGAAACTGGTTATGAATATGGTAGTACTAGCGAACCTCAGCCAGCGGTTAGGTTAGAAGAACCAATTAGAACGGGCGTAGATTATGGTGTAGGTACTGAGCAGATGGTAAATGATCATTTTAGAAGGGAAGATTTACCCAATGCAGAAGCTAGGAGATTTTATGATATGTTGGATGCTGGAAAGCAACCTTTGTACGAAGGTTGCAGAGATGGTCATTCAGCTTTATCATCTGCAACAAGACTGATGAGCATTAAATCTGATTATAATTTGGCTGAAGACTGTGTGGATGCGATTGCTGATTTTGTAAAAGGTGTTCTACCTGAGGATAATGTTGCCCCTGGTTCATACTACGAGGTTCAGAAACTGGTAGCTGGTCTTGGTTTATCGTATCAGGTAATAGATGTATGCAGGGATAACTGCATGATTTATTGGAGGGTGGATGAGCAGCTGGATACATGCAAGTTTTGTGGGAAGGCTCGTTATAAAGATACGAGTGGAAGAGTTCCAGTGCCATATAAAAGGATGTGGTATTTGCCTTTGACGGAAAGGTTGCAGTGGTTGTATCAGTCTGAACGCACAGCGCAACCAATGAGATGGCATGCAGAGCATTCAACGGATGGTGAGATTAGACATCCTTCAGATGCAAAAGCTTGGAAGCATTTCCAGTCGACCTATCCAGAATTTGCGTATGAGAGAAGAAATGTCTACCTTGGATTATGTACGGACGGTTTCAGCCCATTTGGGAAGCATGGGAGACAGTATTCTCTATGGCCAGTCATTCTCACACCATACAACTTACCGCCAAACTTGTGCTTGCGTCGAGAGTTTTTGTTTCTCTCCATTCTCGTTCCCGGGCCAGAGCATCCTAGGAGATCACTTGATGTGTTTCTACAGCCACTAATATATGAGTTGCAACAGCTATGGTTCAAGGTGCTGAAACGTACGATGTTTCGTGTAAAGAAAACTTCCAAATGCGGGCAGTACTTATGTGGACAATAAGTGATTTTCCAGCATATGGTATGTTATCTGGATGGACAACGCATGGAAGGCTATCATGTCCATATTGTCAAGATAACACTGATGCTTTTCAACTAAAACATGGAAGGAAAACGTGTTGGTTTGACTGTCACAGGAGATTCCTACCACCAGATCATCCATATCGCAGGAGTAGGAATTTGTTTACGAAGAACAAGAGGGTGTTTGACAGTCCACCTCCGGAAATCAGTGGGAGAGAAATGTTGACACAACTAAGAGATTTTGGTGCAGAAAGGACCCCAGACATGGGTGGACATGTGCATTATCCGGTTGATGCTGTTGGAGATCTACATAACTGGCACAAAAAGAGTATTTTCTGGGATCTGCCATATTGGAAGGATCATCTGCTGAGGCATAATTTAGATGTCATGCATATTGAGAAGAACTTTTTCGACAACCTGATGAACACGATCCTTAACGTTCAAGGTAAAACGAAGGATAATTTGAAGTCAAGACTGGATTTAGTCGATATATGTGCTCGTGAAGAACTTCATGTTGATGAGAATGGCAGGGCTCCTTTTCCCATATACCGACTTGATGCAGCGGCCAAAGATGCGTTCTTTGATTGGATTTCAAAGGATGTGGAATTTCCAGACGGTTACGCATCTAATTTGCGTAACTGTGTCGACAAAAACGAAGGAAAGTTTACCGGCTTGAAGAGTCACGATTGCCATGTAATGATGCAGCGCCTCCTTCCGTTTGCCTTCAAGGAACTATTACCAAAGAATGTTTATGAAGCAGTTGCAGGGATAAGTGCTTTCTTCCGCGATTTATGCACGAGATCAATGACTCCTGAATGTATTGAAAACTTGAAGACTAACATAGCCGTGATCAAGTGCAACCTTGAGAAGATATTTCCTCCTTCCTTTTTTGATGTTATGGAGCATCTTGTTATTCACTTGCCAAGAGAACTGGAACTTGGTGGTCCTTTGCAGTATAGATGGATGTATCTGTATGAGCGGTATATGTTTCATCTGAAGAAGATGGTGAAAAATTTAAGTAGGGTGGAAGGTTCTATAGTGGCACAGTTTATCAGAGCAGAAACTTCAAACTTTGCGGAGCACTACTTTCCAGGAGAAGTGCAGACGAAAACCAGAAAACCCGCTCGGCATGACGATAGAGGCGAAAGGGCAACATATTATGTTACGGTTCCAGACATCTTCACAGATGTTGGACGACTCAGCGGAAAAGCAAAGAACCGTCGACTTACTGAGGAGGAGCACAGTCAATTGCAAACATATTTGCTCACCAACTGCGAAGATGTTCTTCAATATGAGAGGTAAAAAAATTAGCTCAAAAATATTTATTTTAACAAGTTCAAATTTTAATATTGTCATCATATGTACATGATTTTCATGGCGGAAAAGCGGTTTGAAAATAGATACGCCACAGAACAGGAACTAGAAGCACTGAAGCAGAGAGAATTTGCTCGATGGATGCTTACTTATGTGAGTGCTTTAAACAAATTTTTATACTATTTACCACATTTTTATACTAATATGAGAGATAAAACATATGTTTTATTCATAGGTGTCTGATGGTATGGCCAGAGGTGAAACATTTGACGATTGGCTACGCGAGATGGTGTGGGGCCCAAAGTATGTGGTGAAGTCATATCCGAGATTTGCTTCTCGGGGATATGCATTCACAACATCTAAGAGGAGACGTTCGAGTACGACTTATGATGCTGGTGTTTGCTCTGCATCTGGAGATGATGTATACTACGGAAACATAAGCGAGATTTTGGAAATCATGTATCCGGGCATGGTTGGATTCCGGTGCACTATTTTCTATTGTGATTGGTATGACAACACTCCGGATCGAGGTGTTAGAACAGATGCATTTGGTGTTACATCAGTACATTCGAGGCGAAAGCTACCATATTACGATCCTTTCATTCTTGCTTCTCAGGCCGATCAGGTAATTAAAAATATAGATGTCAATTATTTTCAATATTTGCTTCATCATCATTAATTAACAAATTTAAAATGTTACAGGTTTGTTATATCAAGTACCCCCGGGTTACAAATAGAGATGATCCATGGGTCACTGTTACATCACTCAACCCGAGAAGCCGAGTTCAGGGAAGTTCTGAGCTGGAAGACCCACTCCAACCAAACACATCCGGCAACTTAAATGCAGCAGGAGATGTAGCTGCAGTTGATCTTGTTATCGATTTTACCGATTTTGGAGACGAAGCCGTCGTTCACGTCGAGGATGAACCAGAGATTGGAGAGTTTCACCAAGATCCAGATTCAGATTCATCTGGTGGTGATGATGATGACTCGGGTTCAGAGTAGTATAATTTTTTTTTTTTTTTTCAAAATTCCGAGGAAATTCCGAGGACCTGCAGGGTGTTCCTCGGAATTTCCTAGGAAATTTTGCCTTGTAAAAATCAGATTTAGGGGTTTGCTCGTAGGGTTTAATTCCCTCGGAATTCCCTAGGAATATTCCTAGGAAATTCCGAGGAAAACCAACATTTCGTCGGAATTTCCTAGGAAAATTCCTAGGAAATTCCGAGGGAATGATGGTTTACAATCGAAAACACCGATTTACGATTTCCAAAAGACTTTCATAAGTCTTTTTAAGTGTCTTGGATTGATTATGGGACAAGACATTGGTGTTGTACCAATTAATAGACACTTTACCGATTGTATCAACGAGATCCCCAAACAACAAGATAAACACTTATACACTTTAATGAACAGAAACGACAATACTTGCACTCATGTCAATAATTTTGTAATTTCAACGTTTACTTGCCATCTATTGTCAATGTTACCCTAGGAAAAACTGCTAAATTGTTCAAGGAATGGTCTAAAGTTTTAAATTTTGGATTTTGAAACCCTAAACAGCCTCACCAATAGGAACACATGCAGAGAATATTTTCTGATTCTCGAGAATTCCGAGGGAATTCCGACGGAATTCGATATTCCGTCGGAATTCCCTCGGAAATATTCATTACCCGGGAAACCAAACCGCCAAAATTTTCGCGAAAAGTCGAATATTGAGGATTCCGACGGAATTCCGAGGGAATCATTTTCCGTCGGAAATCTCGGGTTTTAAACCCGAGACTGTTCTTCTTCTTCCCCATTCTCTCTTTCTCTCTTCCTCCCTTGCGATTTTCCAGCGATTTCTCTCCCCCCTTGCGATTTTCCGGCGAATCCCCTCCAAATCCACCTCTAAATCCGTTCCTAATCCCTATGTAAGTTCTAGATCCGATTTTCTTAGGTTTTTAGGGAATTTAGATTGTTAGGATTGAGATTAGATTGTTAGATTTAGATTGTTAGGTTTATTAGATTGTTAGGATTGTTAGATTGTTAGGTTTTAGGGTATTTGATTTAGATTAGGGTTTTAGGGAATTTGATTTTGATTAGGTTTTAGGGAATTTGATTTTGATTAGGGTTTTAGGGAATTTGATTTTGACTAGGTTTTAGGAAATTTGATTTTGATTAGGGTTTTAGGGAATTTGATTTTGTTTTTAAAATTCAATTTTGCATTTACCAAAACGTTTTTGATATTAAAATATATATTTGGATTTTTATAATTATTAAAATAATTTTTATAATTTATAAGTAAGTTTAAAAGTAATTTAATAATTATTTTAGCCATTTTTATAATTTATAAATATTTTTATAATTTATAATTTATAAGTAAGTTTAAAAGTAATTTAATAATTATTTTAACCATTTTTATAATTTATAAATATTTTTTTTAATTATGAAACTATTTTTGTGTTTTTATAACAATTTTTATTTTTTTAATTATTTCTATATTAATTTAAATATTCTTTTAATACTTAATTTTTCATTTATATTTTTAAAAACTAATTTTAAATCTTTATTTTAAAAAAATTATAGGGATTCTGGTGAGCAGAGTACGAGGGCTCGACCTCGTCGTTCCGCACCGCGAGGCCGTGCTCCTTCGACGACCCCTTCTCGGGTTTCGTCCACTCGGGGTTCTTCTTCATCATCGCAGAACATCCATCAGGCGGTTCATCAGGCGGTTCCTCCGATTGCTGATGAGGCTCCTCCTGTCGTTCACGACTTTCCGGACATTCCCGAGCCTCCTGTCGCTCCAGGAGTGATGTCTGTTGCACAGCTGGTGCAACAGCCAGGTCGTGAGCATCTCCCCTATCTCACTCAGTATCCTAGGGGACACAGACAGACTTGGTAAGTGAAAGTTTTTTTTTCTTTCTTTTAAAAATTTGATTTATTATTAATAATTTGTTTCTAATATTAGGTTCGACCGATCCCATAACGGGATCAGCGCTTGGATCAACAGGATGATGTACTCCGACCTCAGGAGGGGATACAAAACCTTCTCGGTGATGCCTGACAACGAGAAGGAGTTGTGGTTTCGTCAGTTTGCTGTAAGAATTCTAACTTTTTTAAATTTCTTTTTTTTCTTTAATATTATATTTTTACTAATCATGTTTTTTTTCAGCAAGAGTTCACCTGGCATCCCGATAACACGTCGTTCATCCGTAACGCCTTCCTCCATAAGTGTATGGAGAACTATGGACGACAAATATATGAGTGGAAGCAGAAGTGGCTCAAGAATAAGGTATTATCTTTTTTACTTTATTAATATATTTTTCATTCTATTTAACTTTTTCATATTTTTTTTTCATTAAAAGGTCCCAAAGTCGATCAACACGACGGTCTGGGAGGAGTTGTGTATCCATTGGAACAAGACCGAGACGAAGGAGATCTCTAACACCAACTCCACCAACCGCAAGAGCGATCGTGGCGGGAAGGGCATCTTCGTGCACAATTTGGGTGCTCAGTCTATTCCCACTCTCGCAGACAAATTGGTAAGTTGAAACTCCTTTTCTTCTAAATTTAAAATATTTTTATTTTTTCTGTATTCTAATGTTTTTTTTAACTTATGTGTTTTCCTAGGCGGAAGAAAATGATGGCGAGACCGTGGGTGATTACGATTTGTACAAGAGGATCCACACCAACAAGACGACGGGCCAGATTGATGACGGTCTTGCGAAGGAAGTGGTCTCCCTGGTGGACAGTATGAAGGAAGACGAAGAGGCCCGTCTCTCCCAGATCCAGGCCGATCTCGACTCCACATCCACTGCATCGACTGCCCTCTCCAAAGTTCAAATCGACGAGCTTCTTGTATCGGTAAGATATTTTCTAAATATTCAATTCATTTATTTATTTTATAATCTTTTTTCTATGATTATAATTTTAAATTTTCTTTTTCAGGCGATTCCAAAGAAGAAGGGACGTTTGGTCGGTTTGGGTCGTCGATCCAAGCCGATTCCTTCTACATCCCAGGTGCCAGTTGATCCTATGCTGATAGATCAACTGAAGGATAAGGATGACCGCATCGCTATGTTGGAGGCGAAGATGGCGGCTCAAGAGGCTGCTAGTAAGGCAGAAAAGAGGCGGACTGAGAGGATGATGGAGGCGTTCATGAAGAAATTCCCAGACCATAACTTCGACGACGGACGAGGACGAGGAGTAGTTCTTTTTATTTTTGTTTATGTTTTCAATTTCTGTTTTTAATTTTCTGTTTCGAATATTATTTTTTAACATTATCTATATTATGTTTTTTATTTAAATTTCAATTTTCAATTTAAAAAATTTTAATTTAAAAAAATAAATTTATATTATTTTTAAAAAATTAAATATTACGAATATTCCGAGGAATATCATTCCTCGGAATATTCTGAGGGATATAGTTCCTCGGAATTTCCTAGGTATATTCCCAGGAAGAAAATCCGTCGGAATATTCCGAGGAAAGACTTTCCTCGGAATTTCCGAGGGTTAGAAGTCCTCGGAATATCCCGACGGATTACTTCCTGGGAAAATTCCGAGCAATTTCTTCCATCGGAATGTTCCGACGGATTGCTTCCTCGGAAATTTCCGAGGGAATTCCGACCAATGGTTCCATCGAAAATCTTCCTCGGAATGTCCTCGGAATTATGTCCGTCGGAATGTCCTCGGAATATTCCGAGGAAATTCCGACGAAAACTGTGATTCCGAGGAAATTTTTCCGAGGGACTTTTTGTTCGGAATATCGTCGGAATAGCTTGATTCCGACGACATTCCGAGGAAAATATCCCTAGGAATCGAGGTGTTTTCTTGTAGTGATCCAAAACTTGGACTCATAGACCTCACATGTCACTGATCCTCTTTCCATGAAGTGTTCTACTCTTTTTCCTTGATTTGGTTTTTATCCCATGTGGTTTTTCCAAGCTAAGGTTTTAATGAGGGAATGCTTCATGGTTTCCAAGCTTGACCAGTCCCTATGGTCAATCTTGAGGGGGAGTGTTGACATGAAGAAGAAATAAGATAGAGTTGAAGAAGAGACAGAAGCAATTCAGATCAAGTGAAATCATTTTGTTCGTACAGTATTGAGATTCTCGACCTAACTTCACTTGGAAGGCAAGCAACTGAATGGGACTTGCCTAAATGTATTGTCTAAGTTATCAGAAGCTCTCTGGAAGGTTTGACCAAGGAGAAACTCGTTGGAGGCTGAAGACAAGCAAAGATCACATGTTTGGTTAAGGAGGAGAGAGGAAGATGGCATGTCACTTTCACTTCTGCTGCAAGAGCTTCTTGTCCTATTCTCTCTCATTTGTTTATTGTATTACCTTGTCTCCTAGCTAGCTATGTATTTGTCTATATAATCATGTAACCAGAAACAATATCAAGCAAGGAAACATTTTCTCTCCTTCTCTCTCTCTAATTTCGAAATCACTCTCTCTCTATCTCTCTTGTTCTTCATGTTCTTCATTCTCCAGCAATAAACTCTCTCTAAATCTCTCATTCTTTCACAAAGTAGGGTGACAGTTATACTTAGACATTATGTGAGTTTTCGCTTTTCAAAACCTCTTTCGCAAGCTTGTTTGCTTAAGGACAAGCAAAAGGTTAAGTCTGGGGGAGTTGATATAGCCTATTTATTATCAGTTTTAGGCCATGTTGTAGACTATATTTAGGGTCTATTATTGTGTCTAGGCTATGTTTTAAGTTCTTTACGGTTCCAGGTACGTTTTGGAGATATATGGAGATACTTGGAGCTTTTGGAACATTTAGAGGAGAAGAATCCGTAGCTGATCATGGAGAGGTGAAGTTCAAGCCAGTCATCGATCGACGACACTATCTTGGCGTCGACCGATGGTACAAGACCAAGATCGATCGATGTTGCACACTTGCCATCGATCGATGACCAATTCGCAGACATCCGATCTCAAGCCTAAGTTAGAGACAAATGACGAAGATACCCTGGACGAATTTTGACCTAGATTTTAGGTTTTATATTTATACTTTATGTATTACACACAAAAGAGTGTGGAGAGTTGGAGAAAGTTGAGAGAATAAAGTTTAGTTTTCTAGGGAGGAAGATTCATAACTCCTTAGGGAGATTTTTATTGGAATCCCAATATTTTATCTATGCACTATATTTATACTATTATTCTTACTTTAATTATGTCTGAGTAGTTATCAACTATATTTAGGGTTGAATGATGGCAATCATGGATCAACCCAAAAGTAGGATTGCTAGGCTAAGATAATATCCATCAATTGAGTTGTGCTTAATGCTTGTATTCTAGAGTAGCTAACTAGAATCTCGAAAGTAGGACATGGACAACGACAAGAGTAGGTTCTGTGTCAGAATAGACTTTTTCGAACTAGGTTGTTAGGCGCATGCGAGAGCTGGTCTAATTAGCTTGGTGAACATATCAAATCTCGTTCACATTTCCTTCTAATTTCACCATCGATCTACATCAGGACTTAGCCGTCGATGGATGGTCTTTCCTTTTACTCGCATACGAGAGTTGGAGTTAAAAGGGTCAGAATAGTTAATATTTGAGTTATAGAATATTTACATTAAGCCTGAAACCCTAGATCTAGCATATTTACATTTGCGTTTAGTTAACTTTAATAACATATTTCCATATTTGCATTATTGTCATATTTCTATATTTACATTATTAGCATATTTTCATATTTAATCTATACTTATTGATAAGGAATATTTCTTTAAACTGATTGTTTGCTATATATATATATATATACCTAGCTTAGTCTTTAGAAATAAGAAATATATTGTGTGTCATTGCTCTCTGTAGATACGATTCGTACGTACTACACCTGATCTCTCTTGGCAAGAGTTGTATTTGTGTGTTAAGATTAGGGTTAATTTGATAGTTCATTGTTTAGGATATTCATACCCTGCTAGAACAATAAACACACTATGTCAACGGATATTCAAAAAACTTAGTTTTCGGATTTTTTATGAACATACGAATGTAAGCGAAGAGACAAGTTTTGGGATCTCGTATCGGTTAGATACTATGCCTTGAGATGTTTGATACCAATGTGTTGGGCTTAGAGCAAGACCTAGGATTACTATCCGTTTTAGGGTTTGCGGTGACTATTCTGGCTTACGTTACCCGTTTGTGGTTTCAACCTGGTTTCGTCTCAATATTGAAGTCTGCTATAAGTTCTCATCTTATATGACTTGCATCGATCGGAAACCGGGCATCTCTCCAAAGACAATTTTGAAGTCGTCTGGAAGTGCTGACCAAAATTTCGAATTTCTTTTATAATGCGCTATTATCCTTGTGTCGGATGTATGAGGACCAATCCTACGAGAGGGGGATGTTTAAACTTTCATTTAGAGAATTATTGATGTACTCATCGAGGCCAATCAACGAATGTAATATAAGAGCGAGCTTATGATTTGATGAGTTAGTTGTTAATTTATTGTTACAAACGAAATGTTTTAGTGGTTTGTTTCGAGTTTGAAACTATATTTTCGAAGGTTTTCTCGTGACATCTCGATTTTGTTTTTTTAAAATATGTTTTATGTGTAAGATGATCTCAATAGTTTTTCGGATGGAGGTCGATTTTGACCGTGTATCCGAGAGTCTTTTTTGTAGTAGTTTGTTAGGAAGTATTTTTTCCTTTCGGAAGTTTCCTTAGTATATTGCGTTAAGAAAATGTTTTGCAAGTTTTGGAGATGTTCATTTATTGTCAGTAATACTTATATGGCATCCGAGGGGTGCTTTGAAAGCACTCGGAGTTTGTTTTGGTTTTTAACGAGTTGGTTGGTCGTGAGATTTCCGTTCCGGGTTATACGATAACCGTTTATTCGTGAATTGTTATTGTAGCTGTAAAGTAACTCGGGAGATCAAGTATGTTAAGTGATAAAATAGAATTACGAGACCTTTTGAAGTCATATTGCATTTTCTTATTATCAGAAAACTTTTAAAAATATTGAAAGACAAATATTTTAAAATGTGGGAGTATACGAGTATACGTATCCACTCCCCTCCCCCTTTTGAGAGAGGGGGACAGTCAAACTCGTCTTGCAAAGACTTGCCTACGTACCCATTTTGGGGATCAATCTGTTTCGTTTTTCAGTTCATGCTGCGAGCGTTTTTACTCAGCGGTTGCTGCTGCGCCGATCGCCTTAGTCGCAGTGACTGTTGCTGGATCGACGTCTTCTTCCGGTTTTTTCTCCTCCGATTGAGCTAGAGCGTTGGGCTCGGAAGCTTTTTTGCTTTCTTTGTGCGAAGCCGTTGGTCGGGTGGACGATTCTGGATCATGATTTTTGGAAGCGTTTTCAGTCATAGACTGAGTTATCTTCGTGCTTTTGGGTTTATCCATAGATGTCTTCATGATTTGCCTCAGCTTATGTTTGGCCAGAAGGCAAAGTCGTGACTGTTTTTGGCATCCCCAAATTGCTGCGGTATCTTTCGGAGTCGGAAATTAGATGCACAAGTGATAAGTTGACGGGACTGCCTTCATGGAGTTTATGTTCCCATGATCACGTTATAGATGTCTGGGTGGTCGACGACCGCGAAATCACCGATCCCAATGACTTCTTTGTCCCTGAGCAGGAGTTTGATCGATGCGATAGTCATTGACGTTGTTACAAAGAAACCAATGAGTGGTCTTTGCCTTGGTGTGACTTCAGGCAGATCGACATTCATCCTTCTGAGCGTATCGCGGAAGATAACGTCATGGTACTTCATGTGTCTACAAGGACTCTGGTAATTTCGAGATCCTTTATCATGAGATCGATTAAGAGTGGATCGCAGTGAGTTTTTTTTATTCTGACGGTATCGTATTCCTCAAAAGTGATCGTGTCTTTCGGGAAGTCTCGGGCGGGGACTGGTATGCGACTATCTCGGCTTTCCATTGATAAGCCTTTATTGACAAGAAAGTATCGTGGCAGTATTGTGATTGCGATTATCATGTTTACCCTGCGACGATTGTTGTCGTTGCCTTCCTCATCTGCCCTTCTTTCCCATTTTCAGTTCTCTCCCGATCGATTTCCTTGAGGAGCATTTTATGGCGGAGTTTGATCGGTCTTTGGCAGACGGTCGGTATCTTGGATGAGGTATTTTATACCTGTTACCTCCGCAATTTCTCCTGCAAGCAGTCTTGTCGTTAGCCTCACACTGAGAATTATGCAATTCATATTGGAGTGGCCCCTGGTCTGGTGAAACTCGCAGAATGTTGTTTTGTCGTAGGTCGAGTTTCGGGTCCTTGTGTTTTCCCATGTTCTTCGTTGTTCCGACGCGGAGTTTATGGCGTAATTGTGAGCTCTCTGGACGTATTCCCCCTCATGATGGATGTACTTGTTGTTACGAGAGATCTTCCTTTTCGGCTTCTGCTCTGGTGCTACGTCTTTCGAGGATGTCCTTTTTGTCTGATGTTTCTGCGACATGACTTTCAACTCGTCTTTGATGATGATATAGTCCGTTACTTTATGGAGAGCATCCTGGAGCATACGCGGCTTTTCGAGAGTTATCCACTTCCTGAAATTTAATTATAGCAGAGCGTCTTTCTGAGCGCATCAACTGCCACGTTATCGCTGATACCGCTAATTCAAGACATGACGATTTTAAATCGGTTCATGTAATCACGGAGAGGTTCGTCTTTCTTTTGGGACAAGCTCCAAAGGTCAACGTCGGAGGTTTCCCTATTAATGGACAATTATTATTGCTTGAGGAATTCCGAAGCGAGTTGGTAGAAGCTTCCGATGGAGTCCTGTTTTAAGCGAGAGAACCATTCGAGTGCTGCTCCCTGGAGGTGTTTGACGAAGAGGCGACAATAGCCAGCGTCTTTTTCGCTGTCTCTGAGTTTGGCCCTACCCATCGTGATCTGGAAGGTCTACAGATGTGCTTTTGGGTTGCTGGTTCCAACGTATATAGGGATCTTGATCTTTTTAGGATCTGAAACCCTCGTTTCAGTGATACGAGCAGTAAATGGAGTTTTCTGAGCTTCTTAGAGGAGCCTGTCGATCTCAGGTGTAGTGCTTGTGGTGTGGTGAATTTGAGACTTCACCGATTTTACCTCTGCGGCTATTTTGCGGTATAATCGCGGAGATTGCGCATCTCGCTGGGGTCACTGCCAGCAGTTTTTCGAGTTTGTCGGTGTTTGATGCGAGTGATTCGAGCCTGTTATTAAGCTAACTTTTCCTGTTCTACACATAAAATGTTTTCTTCTTCTTTGGTCATAGGTATATCAATGGAGAGTTCTCCCGGGTCGCGCGGCTTCTTGTCCTCCTCGGATGCACATCAGCGTCCTTGTCCGAAGTCGGCCTGTCCTAGTCACGTCTGGGTTTGATTCATCTGGATTTTTATCAGATGAAATGCTTTGTGTGTTAGTAGGCCTGTCATGCGAAGTCGTAAAGTCGAGTCTTCTTCTGTGGATTCTAGTAGTTCCACGCAGGAGAAAGCCCATGGTTATCACTGTTAGGGTTCAATCTTTTTTAGAAAGAGAACTCGTGAGCTTGTCTTGTTTGGCCAACTTCTTTTCGAGAGTCGAGAAAATCTTTTTAATCTCCTCGAACACTGCGGTGTTTGCGTTTATGTTAACCATGGACATGTTCGCTGCTGGAGTGCTTTCAACGTTGTCATCGACAGCGTTGCCATTGCGAGGTAGTTGATTGTCATGAATGTCTGTAGACATATTTTACCAAGCATTTTGCGGCTGTGAGTTAGATTGATCCATAACCCCCCACCCCCACACACACTCATTTTAACGCCAAACTGTGGGAACTGAAATCTACACCGTCGATTTCCATAATCAGGGGAAAGCTAAGAAACCCTAACTTTCCCTGAGGTCCCAGATTTATGCTGAGCCTAACGACATGTAATCAAATTATGAAAAATAGACAAAATAAAATAAATCAAGATGATGAACAGAGCAATAGAGATCTTATTCTGAATCTGCGTATGACCTTCTGAAAGTTCACCGGATTTCCTAAGAAGATAAATGGAAAGGAAGATACTGTCAAGTTTCAAGATGGAAACTTGATGGAAGGATAAAATCGAATCGGGGTAAGAAAAGGAAAGACGACCGTCCTCTGAAGGGATATATAAGAGAAGCAATGGAAAGGGACATGGGGACACAAGAAAAATTCTCTGCAATTTTGCACTTAGAGTAGTTTAGGCAACTTTCCATTTTTGTTATCGAGCTGAGACTCAATTAGGTTTTTAAGTCTTAGGTTATTAGAACTAGGGAACTCGCGGACAGCTCTTGTGGCGAAGGCTTTTACCTGTTGTAAACGGTCATATGCAGGTTGGGAATAAGATCTCTTTTGCTATATTCTTCATCTTGTTTTATTTTATTTCGTCTGTTTTTACATAACTGGATTACTTGTCGTTAGGCTCAGCAGAAATCCTTGACTTCAGGGAAATTTAGGGTTTCTTAGCTTTTCCCTGATTATGGAAATCAACGCCGTCAACGACAACGTTGAAAGCACTCCAGCAGCGAACGTGTCTGCGGTTAACGCAGACGCAAACACCGCAGGGTTCGAGGAGATTAAAAATATGTTCTCGACTCGCGAAAATAATTTGGCTGAACAAGACAAGCTCTCGAGTTCCCTTGCTAAACAGGTTGAAACCCTAACAGTGAGAACCAGGGCGTTATTCCGCGTGGAACTACTAGAATCCGCGGCAGAAGAAATGAAAATCCTTTCGCTGAAACATCAGACAAAAAAAGACATCCTCGAAGGACGTAGCACCATAGCATATGCCAAAAAGGAAGACCTCTCATAACGTCAAGTGCATCCATCACGAGGGGGAGGACATCCAGGGAGCGAACAATTATTACATCCACTCCGCATCGGAACAACGAAGAACATCGGGAAACACATGGACCCAAAACTTGAGCTACGACGAAACGACATTCTGCGAGTTTTACCAGACCATGGGCCATTACACTATGAACTGCAAAGTTCTCAGTGTGAGGCTAACAATAAAACTGCTTGTAGGAGAAGTTTTGTTGGTAACAGGTATAAAAGACCTCATCCGAGATATCGACCGTTTGCCAAAGACCGATTAAACTCCGCCAGCAGAAAATGCAGAAAATGCTCCATAAGCAAATTGATCGGGCGAGAACAGGAAACGTGGAAGAAGGCCAAATGACAAAGGAAACGACGACAATAGTCACAAGGTATACATGAGTCGATAAAGGCTTATCAACGGAAAGCCAAGACAGTCGCATACCAGTCCCCGCCCCGAGACTTCCTCAACGATACAATCACTTTGGAGAATACGAGACCGTCGGAATAGACAAAACTCACTGCCATCCACTCGTAATCGATCACCTGATAAAGGATCTCAAAATTGTCAGAGTCCTTGAAGACACAAGAAGCACCATTGACGTTATCTTACGCGATATGCTCAAAAGGATGAACGTCAATCTGTCCGAAGTTACACCAACGCCGAGACCACTCACTGGTTTCTCGGGTACAACGTCAATGACTCTCAGATCGATCAAATTCCCGATAATAGCAAAATAAGTCACAAGGATTGTCGATTTTGTGGTCTTCGACCACCCATACATCTATAATGTGATCATGGGAATGCCTTGAATAAACTCCATGAAGGCATTCCCGTCAACCTATCACCTGGGAATCAAATTTCCGACTCCGACAGGAACCGCAGAAATCTGGGGATGCTAAAAACAGTCACGACTTTTCTTCCTAGCCGAACATAAGCTGAGGAAAATCACTCCTTCCAGACGACTTCAAAATTTTCTTTGGAGAGATGCTTGTTTTCCGATCGATGCAAGTCATATAAGCCGAGAACTTATCGCAGACTTCAATATTGAGACGAAACCACAAACGGGTAACGTAAGCCGGAATAGTCACCAAAAACCCTAAACTGATAGTAAGCCTAGGTCTTGCCCTAAACCCAACACACTGGTCTCAAACATCTCAAGGTATAGTATCTAACAGACACGAGATCCCAAAATTTGTCTCTTTACGTACGTTTGTATGTTCATAAAAATCCGGAAAACTAAGTTTTTCGAATATTCGCACTTGAAACGAGCAACGAACGTAACGATTCTCCAAAGAGTTAGATATGAGATGATAATTCGTATTCTTCCCTCCACATCCAATATACTACTCATACGGTATTAAGAATGAAACATACTTCATTAAGATAAAATCCGTAGATCGGCGTGGATTAAAAGCCACACGCGGCCAGTCATGATAATCTAAACACGGCCATACTTGGCCAAAACGAAAACATAAACATAACATAAGGAACAAACTCCCTTAGAAACAAGAACATCCTTCACGGATCTAACTCATAGTTCCCAGACATCAACCTCCCAATTGAGTAGTTGCTAACTATCAGCGGGTCCACATGCTGCTCAACCTCGACGTCCTCTCCCGGAGCAGCAGGACTAACTTCCTCCAAATCTGGAGAAACAGGAATCAGGGCCCAGTGCTCCCAAATTTTCCTCTCTATCTGAGGGATCATCAATTCCGTTTTAGAAAGGTGGCCAGAGGCCTCGACATCATCACCTCCTCAGTCTTGAAGTCGTATTTGTTTCCCTGCGTACGCCACAGAGCGCCAGCAGAACCTCGACACCCCAAAGGAACTATACGCTTTCTGAAACTCTCCAAAATCAACCGCAAACTGAGTCGAACGATCATTCATAATCGAGTCCATCTCTCTTCGACCATATATATTCTCACGACGGAGAAGGCGCGGTCGCTCCTGCTCAAAATATTTCTCTAGAATAAGACACGCATCGACCTCGCCTTTCAAGCGAGCAATAGGATCTAATAGGATCTCCGCTTGTTGCGGGCTGACCCGACTGAAATTTAAGAGAGGCAAGATACTCATCAAGGTCAGACCCACCTCCACACGACAGTAGTGGAGTATGAATGGTACCACTCCCATCTCCAGCGAGAATATCGTGGTACCATTCCTCTGTGGGCAGATCCACCCATCGTAAGCAACATCACCTTCATCGGCGGCAACGTTTTTATTATTGGGAGACCTCGCCCTCTCCCTCACAGTAGGAATGTCGTATGGGACGTACTTCTACATAATTGGATCCAAGTTTTTGTCCACAACCGTATGAGGCCTATCTCGAGTGTGATAACACTCAACCGCTGCGCGAACTGGCTGCAGAGAAAAGTAACCCCAATAGAAGGGCCGCCTCAAAGAAGATCCCTAACAATGAGCGTGTGCGCAGGAAACATGGGAAGAGGGCCCACAACTGCAAAAAAAAAATGGTCAGATATAAGTTAATGACAAAAAACGATCAAAGTGTCCGACAAAGATACCCTTGCGACCCCATCTTCGCCTAATGATATGTATGCTTTCTTCCGCAACAGAAGCCTTATCTACATGGACAAAGAAGTAACGCTTGTCCCAACTATGAAAGTTGGACGTAAACGACTTGATCACAACCATAAAATTACTCAGAATTAGACAATACAGGAGTGGCAAACCCGTACTCATTGGATACAGAAAAGCTAGAAGATAGTCAATGCTCAGGTCCATCCCTTGCTCGTAACTCAAAACCAAGATTCTGACAAGTTGCTGCAGACCGGCAGGCAAAAGTTGACTTATCGACAAGCCATAGTGATCCAAATAACGAACTATGACTTGCGGGATGGGAAACTATAAGCGACAATACAGAAGATTCACCTCGTAGCATGTAAAGTAACCACAAGGAGGAGAGCTGGCACGTTCCCCACGTTTCGGAATCCGAATCGTCACCTCCTCTGGAACTTGGCAGAAATCTCGGATGGTGGAAAGGAAAGAACGCTTACACTCACTAGGTACCTCGCCAGCCCCTACGAAAGTCGCTCTTGCAGGGCACCACGAGTCAGCTGGTGGGGGTACGAGACCACAGGTTGCTTTCAATATGCCTCCACCTCTTTAAGGTTAATGGAGTGTCGCAAAAACTCAACCTTCGGAACAACCCCATCACCCCGAACTCGTAGGCTCTCGGGAACGAAATTGGAAGGCAATGCACTCTCAGAAACTTCATTGTTGAAAGCCATAACACAAAAAAAAACACAAGGGAAAAAGAGAGAAAATGATTTTCTACTTTGAGAGAGTTTTCTTGAGAAAGTGAGTAAGTAAAAGATTTGAAAGCTTACTCCACATACTTGTATAAAAATGGATTTACTATTCAACCTTGGACTTTTAATATCAATTCCAAATAACTTACCTAACACACCAAACATCTCGCAAGAACATCTCAGCAATTCTTGCAAGCAAGGGGGCTAATTGTTGGGGTCAAAAGTGGTCACGACGGAATCGATGCCTAAATATTACTGTGGAAACGTTATCTCTCATACAAGTAAAAAGAAAACAAGAAACCCTCACATCCAAACTCCTCATCGCCCTACACATCTCGTCTTGATCAACAAATCAAGCCGTACAATCATAGAAACAACCGCATCGCTTCCAAGTCTAGTTGCCCATAGGAGATTAAACATGTACATGTTCTATTCGCCCCATGGGCAACTAAACCCTCTGCAAGGTCTAGTGGCCCATGGTGAAACAAGACACGTACAACTTCTAGTCGCCCCATGGGCGACTACACCCTCCACAAGGTGTAGTCTCCAATGGGGGGGGGGGGACTAGACAAGTACAACGTCTAGTCGCCCCATGGGAGACTAAACTCTCCGCAAGGTCTAGTCGCCCATGGGTGACTAGACCGTATTATCTTCATCACTCTCTCCTCTGGGTCTTTACTAGGCTGTCTCTTGTTTCATTTTGATTTGAGTTTCTGTTGAAGTTTTACGGTAAAAATTGCAAAGACTTGTTTTCTTGTAAAACTCTGAGTCAACCGTATAAAACGATAACGGTTAACTTAAGCACCAATTTTATCTCGGCTATACGATTAGTTTATTATTTTGTGGAACCAGCATCATGTAATCAAACGAAGTGTTGGGGTGAAAATCGGTCATGGCAAAATCAACGGCTAAAATCCTCCGAGAAATTGTGCTTTAAGCAAATATAAGCTAAAAATGTCAGAGAACCAATACGGCATAAGCCAAACCTCTTTGCTTAAGGATATAAGAGAAAACTTCGTATATTTCATCCCAGACAAGGAATAAAAGAATTTATATCCAAAGATGAAATGATCATAAAAAAGTTCTTGCGGAAGGTTTTTGCAAGAAATGACAAATTTTACGAAACAGTCTTCCATTGTTTGGGTCAAAAACGATCGCGACGGAACCAATGTCTAAAAGTTACCATCGCATCCAAAATTCTCATCGCCCTGGTTTTCGCATCCCGACTAACGGATCAAGACGTACAAGCGAAGGAAAAACCGTGTCACTTCCAAGTCTAGTCGCCCGTGGGAGAATAGACACGCAATGTTTAGTCGTCCACGGGTGACTAGACCCATGAACAAGTCTAGTCACCCAGGGTCGACTAGATGCACACTTTCCATGAAGTCTAATCTCCTGTGGGCGACTAGACACACACAACATGGGCGACTAGACGCGTGCAACGTCTAGTCACCCATGGGCGACAAGACCCTCGACAAAGTCTAGTCGCCCATGTTTGACTAGAACGTATCCTCTTCAACACTCTCTCCTTTGGATATTGACTAGGCTTTTTCTTGTTTCGTGTCGATTGGAGTTTTCGTTGAAGTTTTACGATCAAAATAGCAAAGACTTGTTTTCTCGTAAAACTCCGAGTCAATCGTAATAAACGATAACAATTAACTTAAATACCAATGTTGTCTCCACTATACGGTTGGTTATTTTGCGGAGCCAGCATCGTTTAATCATACGAAGAAAGATTTCTCCGGAATAAATCGTAAAAATTGTTTACATCACAAAACGGCCCGAAAGGGTCTAAAACGCGATAAAGGCCCACTTACAGTTTTAGACAAGAATGAGCCCAACTATAGTGAAGATATATCGGATATCTGCAGAAGATAAATGGAAAAGATGATAATTTTCAAATTTTGAGATAATTATGGAAAATCGAGAATAGAAGGAAGATATCCGCGGAAGGATAAACCCGAATCGGGGGAAGGAAAGGAGAGACGACCGACCTTGGAGACCTATATAAGAGAAGAAAGGGAGATTGACGCAGAGGGACGACAATTCTCAGCAAAAACTTAGCACATAAAGAACCATAGAATTTATTCTCGACATCCTTGGCTTTCTATGTCTTGCACTCGATTATTAGACAAACTCAAAAAGGCAGTTCAATCTCTTGTTCAAACTCTTTAACTGAAATATGTTTGGCTTGATCCTCGAAAGGGGGTACGTAGGCAACCTTTCATAAGGTCCAGTTCGAAATTAATCAAAACCTTTCTCTTATCTTTTCCGTCTATTGTTATTGAGCTACGACTCAACTAGGTTTAAGGGTTTAGGTCGGTAGAACTAGAAAACTCGCTTACAGCTCTTGCGGCCAAAGATTTTATAATTTGTTGTAACAATCGCTATGCTCTTACGAGAATTCGAAATAAAGATCAAAATTTTCTTAATTCGTTTTGTTATCCTTTCATATTTTCTGTGTTTATTCGTTTATTTGTCGTTGTCTCTTGCAGAGAATCCGGATCTCAAGGAAAGTACGATTTTTTTTCTTTCCTATGTTCTCTAAAATCAACAGTGGGAATTTCGATTCCCATAGTTCGGCGCTAGAAGAAGGGGGTGGATTACTGTAACTCATGGCCACAAAACGCTTGATCAAAACGATGTCCGTAAATATGAAAACAAACTCCCTGCTCGCAACAACGCTGGTAAAACAACTCCAGCAGTGACTGCACATATAGCCAAAACTTACGCAAACGCCGCAGTGCTCGAGAAAATCAAAAACCTAGTAGCGACTTTTCACCACAGGAAGAGCAACAAAACGAGTTCGCGATTTCTCTCTCTAAATAGAAAGGGCAACGATAAAATCTACCAAACCCCATAAAGTTCGTTTCATTATCGAGTTGGAGAAATCTGAACGTGTAAGGGTTCGACCAAAAGACGTTTTCCAAAAAAAAATTGTAAAATAAAAATTGCTCTCCCTGAAATCGCGGAGAAACCCTAGATTACTCGCGGAAAAAGGAAGCACAAAAAATCGGGTACACATCCCCCACTGCTGTACTTCTTCCGAATAATTTTTGAAGAAACGAAGTTGATCTCTATCGAATCATTTGAAACCTACAACGGCTGATGAAGACTAAACCAAACAAAACGGGAGATCGTATTCCTCAATGCTAAAACGTTTTCTGAAACCTATGATTTCGTAAAAATTCAAGCGTCACTTCAATAGTAACATATTCTGTTCATTCTTGATAATTGTCACCTATTACTTGGGAAAAACTACTCAAAACTCCCTCAGATCATTCCTACGGAAACGAGAAAATTTCTGATTAAGTTTATTTTCATTAATTAAGCCCATCACAGCTATAGTTTCTGATATAAAACTCGGAAATTAAATTTTGAAACAACCGCAAAAACACGAGTTTTCCAAAACACAGCTCTCGTATAGTCAAAATCAAAAATATTTTACGAAATAACTTTCATAAAGGTAAGCGCGACAACATTTTATGAAATGACCTTTGTAAAATTAAACTCTATGGATTTTTTTTGCCAAACAACTTTCGTAAAATTAAACTTGACAACATCTTACGTAATAATTTTCAAAAATTAATCTCGACAAAATCTTACGAAACAACTTTCAAAAAATAAACTCGATAACGTTATACGAGACAGCTTTCGTGAAAAAATTCGACAATCATCGAGATGTCAAACAAGATCGTACAAAAGGACTTTCGGAGAAGGAAAGAGATGGAGCGAGAGCTGAAAAGTGAACTTCGCCTATCAGCCTCTCTCCACGGTCTCACCGTCCTCTCTCTTTTGCCTCATAGCCTAACGAGTCTTCCCGATCGCCCAACGAGTCTTCCTGATCGCCTTTGGCTAATTCTAAAACGCCAATAGGCTTTCGAAAAGATACTCATTCATCTTCGTAAAACCAATGATACAAAGACTGAAACCCAGATCTGAAAAATATAGATCGCCGAACCAAAACCGCATGACATTCTTGAGCCTAAACACTGCCAGGAAAATAGAGAAACCCAGGAATAATCAATATTTTTACTATCCGTAAGGGATGGACAAACACGAGATGAGGAAGGGGGAATGAGCAAGCAAAACTGAGAAGAGGCAAACCTGAATCTCCAAGAAAATAAGGTATGTCCGACTTGGGAATTTTTGAAATCAGACTTGGAGTTTTCGTGGAAGGTACTAAGAAATAAAAACGTTTTGAAGATTGCCGTAAACTTTAGGGAATGTAGAATCTAGGTGGATAGTCTAGAGAACTAAGTCTTAGGCCATTTTCCATATCTATTGTTCGTTAACTGTTCAGGCAGACCTTGCAAACCGATCTAAATTCTCACAAAACCCAGAAACGATTGCCACACATACTCAGCTCGCTTCCTAAAGTCGATTTCTCAAAAGCGACATATTCCAAGTCGTCAACCTGAAAACCACCAAGTCACAATCCCAACTTCATCTTTAAATCGACTCAGATTATCGATCATCCCAATCCTCAAAAGAGAAAACCTACACAATCCTTCAAAATATTGATTCAGAAGTTTTCTTTCGTTAAAAAAAGGAGGGATTACGTACGTATACTATACTCGTATACACCCATACTTCAATTTTTTTTGCCTCGGCATCAGCAAAATGCTTTTAACAAAGAAAACTCTTGTGACATAAGGCAATGAAATGACCCATCGAAATCGTCCAAAAGGCAAACAATGATCTAAGATTCATCTAAACGCTTGCGGCATACCTAAACAATCAATAATTATACGGTAAATCTTCAAACATCAAAGCATTGCTCCAAGTTTCCGTTGAATCAAGTGAGTCACGGAAAAACATCAAAAACATCTGCGACAAAGCAAAATCGAGAACATAAGTAGCAGCAAGCACAACAAAGGGAAAGCTTTCTCCCGCTCGTGGACCAGATCTACCGCTGGTTGACCGATTCGTTTCTCGAGAGCAGAACAAATATGTCGTGAGAATTCCTCACGAAAACCCACAAATACGTTCCGCGAATAGATCATAACAAAATAAACTTCGGTAAAACTCCATGAGTGACTCCAAGCAACTTTCACCAAAGATCAAAATCAACGCGGAAACGTCTCTCGTAAAGCATCGCTACTTTGATATCGCCTTACATAGCGCCGATTTAATATCATCATAAAACCGGGCACCCATTTCTTTTGTATGACTAGAACATTTTATATGAAACAGTCTGCAAGAAAACAAGATTGGTATCATGCAAAACGACTTTGCAATAAGAAAAAGCGAATGAGTAAAACCTAATCCTCGCCCGCAAACATCACGAGTAATCTGCGAGAAAAATTCTCTGTTCACTTATTTGAGAAGCCCTTCTTGTAAAACTTACATGAAAAATCCTTCATATAGTCAGATCAAGTCGTACAAAGCAACTTTCGAAGATAAACATAACAGGCTATACGAAGAAGTGTTTTTCATATAGAAAAAAATAAAGCTGTATGATCCGACTTTGGATGACCAATCTAAAATTTATCTCTTCGCACTACGATCTTACAGATCTTATTCTTCAGCCCTGCGGCTTGCTGGCTTCTGCTGTTTGTTCCCCTCGGTTACATCAGACAATCATCTTGCAACTGACTCCGCACAGGTTCTTCATCGAGCATCTTAGGCTTCATCTTCCTTGGATAAAAATGAAACAATTTTCATACGACTAATGGAAGCATTATACAAACCATTCATCGTATAACTGAAAACCTAAAGTGGAAAATTGTTTTCTGCCACCATCAGCTATCTTAACACAAAAAATTCTGTCATACTTAGCCTATCAATCTCGACGAATGTTCTTTGGCCCTCGGCCAGTTCGGCCTTCCCGTTAAATCCCGAACCAGAATTCGGCATCCCCTTTAAGGACAATTATAAATTAACTTGACCTGAATGTTAACACGAAAGTGCCACGGTCTAATCCTTGACCAGCAACGTCCTCGGCTATGCGGCTGGAAACAACCTTCATGTCAACCCATAACATTTGATCGACCACCGCTCCATCCAATCACTTAACGGAAAAAACGGCAATCCGCGATTCGCCTAAAAATACCAAGTGACGATTACGCAAATAATTATCGTATAACCCAGAAATGGAAATCATACTATAAAGTCTTTACAACAAGACTCAGTCCTAACAACCAAACGGTTAACAAAAAAAATTGAACTTGTAAAAAAAATAGACCAAGTGCTATATGTTACACAATTGACTTTAAGCCCACAGCATTTTACTCATAAAAAGAGGCATATAAGGAAAACCTCGTAACTAAGCTCCTAGAGCTATACGAAACATCCTTAAAAATATATGATATAAATCTCGGAGGGTCGACTCTTCAGAAATCACAGTGATGGAAGAATCTTACTCCCAGGGACAAATTAATGCGGCCATCAAATCCATGCCTTGTCCAGAGATTCATCAAACCGGCCAGACCAGCTACCTAGGCGATATTAGCGATATAGGTTCAGTCCAACGCGTATATCTTAATAACCAGAAGGTATTTTGGCATGAAGCCAATTTTAACGGATTCTAATTTCAATAATATTTCATTTCCAAGTGGTCATCCCAAAATATATACGGACCCGAACGTTGTGTATTTTACAAAATGAAGGTTTCCCAGCCCATCCATTTTCGAATCTCAGCCATTATAAATGATTTCAGCCTAACTATGAAGCGGCCTTCTCCATAATGAATCATGGGATTCAATAGGGGATTACAATATCTCCATAAAGCCCTAAATCAGAAGAATTGGTCATGGGAAAACCAAGATGCAATCAATATCCCAAAACTGGCCAAACCGACATCAATTTCGGAAAGTTTCCAATCAATTCAATTTGACTCGAACCAAAAATTTCCTTGGAATCCCGGAGACACTCTTATACACCCAGAAAGTATCCAATACTTCCTAATATGCACCAGAACCCAGAGGATTAGGAGAATCCTCATTAACCTTAACTTGCCTAATTTGGAGCCTTGGCAATTAAAGGTCAAACAGCTACTTCTTCAGTCCCTGCACGAGTTCAGCACCCTCTAATCCATGAAGAAGGTTCTCAGGAAGCTATCTTATCTTTTGAAACCTTCCAGGTTCAAAAGGAATCAAGTTACCCATTTATGGCCAAGTAAATCTCATTCCAACAGCCATATTCCTCCAAGATCATCTTCATTAAAGACTAAACTTTATTTTCAAGTTATTTTATTTCCTGTATTGTTTATGAACGTTTGGTATTTTCAATAGTCCCCTATTTGAGCCAAGATAAGCTTCAGTCGTCCACCATTGTAAGCAAGCCATCTTTTGAAAGTAATAAGAATTATTCAGTTTTTCTAGTTTTGTCCAAAACTATTGTTGAAGTCTTTAGAGTTTGTGAGAAGCAGCTCAGAGCACCTTGGCTTATCAAGGATCCTTCCGATAGAGTCTTGTGGTGTCCTCAATCCACCAAGATATCCATTTCATTCGTTTGCTAAGCTTGGGATTGATATATATCCAGCAAGCTTTTGCTCCATCGCATCCACTTCGATAATCTCTTGATCAGGCTGAGAGTGACACACGTCCAGCAGCCTGATTACATCCTATCGTTTGCTTATTTATCTTATTTTTTTCTTAGTATAAACCTCATCTCAATACATTTGCATTTGTTTCAGGTTATAAGTTGGATATCGGCCATATCGACCAATCTATCAATTATCGGGTCGATCCGATTGAAGCTTCCAACAACCATTTGTGCAACCTCCATTCTGGGATGTATCATTTGGTATCAGAGCTTAAGCTCCTGAATCAGGTGGCATCTATCCTTGCATCTCGTATTTGCTTGCATTTTTTTTCCATTCATAAATCGAAAACTCCATAAAAACTGTCTTTTGTTTCAAGTTTTGTTTCTGCATTTTTTTTTGTGTTCTTTTTGTTCATTATTTTTAAAACCGGAAAATAAAAAAGAAAGAAGGTGAATTTAGGTTGTTTGATCCATGAAAATTCGAAAAAAAAAAGATTAGGCATAGTTGTCTACATTCATTTAGTTTCCTTACAAGAAAGACAAACAAATCTGCATTTAAATTGTTTCCTTTTATTTGTTTTGCATATCAAGATAAAATTAAAACTCAAAAAAAAAAATCATTCTAGTTATTTTTTAGACCATATTTAGTTTTCCATTTCGTGCCTGCATCAGAAAAGAAAAATAAAAATTTTAAGCCTAGTTTTCATTTCCATATTGTTAGTTTTGTTTTGCATCAAAGAAAATTCAAAAAAAGTATAAGTGTTAGTTTGTTTTCCATATTTTTTTTTCATCTGTGTTTAAAATCATTTCATATTGTTTCATTTCGATATTGCATCCAGAAAACCAAGATATAATCAATTTTCAAAACCGGCCAAACCGACATCAATTTGGGAAACTCTCCAACCAATTTAATTTGGCTCAAACCAAACCTTTCTATGGAAGCTAGGAGACACTATAAACCAAACAGAAGAAAAGGGAGACGTTCTTAGATGCACCAGCACCCAGGTGATCAGGCGGATCCTCCTTCCCATCTACTCTCCATATCCGGACACACCATATGCATTCAAGGAAAATCTTCACCACTTAATGAGCAAGGACCAACGGCTCTATTCCCTTGACCCAGAAGAAACCAAGACCCTTAGGAGATTAATCAGCAGCTAGAGACTCCTATTTCATGGATATTTCACAAAGATATCCAGATACAAGATCAGTCTTCTCCAAAGACAACAAATCAGCGTAACGGCTAGTTTCCATGGAGCCATCAAAGCCTTTTACTTCGATTTTTTTTCCTTTTATCACTTTATGACTGTTAGAGTCTGTATTTTTCTAGCCTATAAAGCTCTAGTCTTTACTTCATTGTAAACAACCCATCTTTCAAAGTAATAAGAACTATTCAATTTTTTTCTAGTTTTGTCAAAACTATTGTCTCAAGTCTTTAGAGTGTGTGTGAATCAGCTCCAAAGCACCTTTTATTATTAAGCTTCCTTTCCATATAGTCTTGTGGCGTCCTCCATCCATCATCACTTCCATCTTATTCATTTTCTAAGCTTGAGAGTGATACACATCCAGCAAGCAAAGCACCATCTCAATCCATATCGATCATCAACTGATTAGGCTGAGAGTGTCACACGACCAGCAACCTGATTCCATCCTATCCTTTTTTTTATTTATCTTGTTTTATTCTCATTATAATCATCATCTCATTCCTTTTGCATTTGTTTTAGGTTTACAACTTGCATTCCATTCGTATCGCCCACCGATCATATAATTGGTCAATCCATTCAAGCTTCCATCATCCATCTTGCCAACCCTGATTCCCAGCCTGTATCACAAATTCGCGCGACCCCTTGTTCCTAATTCCTTGATCAAAAATCGAACAATTTAGCATACAAAGAGAAACAACAGTTTTCGCTGCGAACATCAAAAAACAAACCACAACGTTTCTCTGCCCTAAGGTTAAAACAAAACCTTTGCGACACCACAAAACATCTTCAAGCCCGCAAACATTTCAAGTAAAAAATGCGGCATATGAAATAAAAACCAATCTTCAGCATCGCGAGACATCACAGACGCCTGAAGAACCGTTTGTCAACAAAAATACCTTCCTCGATAAAAATACCATCTTGGAAGGCCAAACAGTCATACGCATTAACACCTTCTCGAACACACATCCTTCGCAAAGTCTCAAACTCAGACGGTAAACACTTACCATCATGTTTTTTTGCTGATCACAACAAACTCTAAATGTCCTAAATAGACTAAGCCATCTCCTCCCATAGAGATAGCTCTCAGACATCTGACACAAAGGATAATAGCGCGCTATAAAAGAAATCCGAAATTTTGGTCAGCACTTCCATACGACTTCGAAATTGTCTTTTAAGAGATGCTCGGTTCCCGATCAGTGAAAGTCAAATAAGCCGAGAACTTATCGCATACTTCAATATTGAGACGGAATCAGGTCAAAAATGCAACGGGTAACGTAAGCCGAAACAGTCATCGCAAACCCTAAACCGTTACTAGGCCTAGGTCTTTCCCTAAACCCAGCACACTGGTTTCAAACATTTTAAGGCATAGTATCAAACCCGATACGAGATACAAAAATATGTCTCTTTGTCGATATTTGTGCGTTTATGAGACTTCTCGAACACAAGCCATCGGATATTTTCTAAGTCTTGCCGACCATGGGCGACGAGCCATGCCTCGTCGCCTAAGGTCAACGAGACCATCTCCACTTCGTCACTCTCTTCTTAGGGACTTTCCGTACTGATTCTCGTTTTGTCTTGATTAGAGTTTCCATTGAAGTTTTACGATAAAAATAGCAAGAACTTGCCTTCTCGTAAAAATTTCGAATCAATCGTATAAATGATAAAGGTTAGCTTAACACCATTGTTATCTTGACTATACGAATGGTTTTATTATTGCGCGGAACAAGCAATACAGAAACCAACATTGTATGAAAAGCGATTTCTCCGAGGGAAATCGTAAAAACGCTCAAGTGACAAAACAGCCCGAAAAGGTCCAAAATGCAACAAAAGGCCAATTTATGATTTTAGACGAGAATGAGCCTGATTAAAATGACGGTTTACCTAAGATCCTCAAAAGAAAAAGGGAAAAGAAGATAAATGTTAAGTTTCCGGATAATCATGAAAGATTGAGAGGATAAGGAAGATTTCCACGAAGAGATAAACTCGAATCGGGGGCAAAAAGGAAAGATGACCAGCCTTGGAGGCATATATAAGGAGAGCCAAGGCAAGGAGCACAAGGAAGATTTTTCAGACTCTTAGAAGTCTTTGCACTTATAAACCTTAGGCTATACTCTCGACAAGCTTGGTTTCTATGACGACACTCGATTACTAGACAAACTCGCATAGGCAGTTTGATCTCTTGTTCCACTCTTTTAATTGAAATACGTTTGGCTTGATCTTCAAAAGGGGTACATAGGCAGCCTTACATAAGGTTCAGTCCAAAATCAACAAAACCTTTTTTCTATCTTTTTGTCTTTTGTTATCGAGTTGCAAATCAACTAGGTTTAAGGTTCTAGGGGTATAAAACTAGTGAAATCTCTGACAGCTCTTGCAGCCGAAGCTTTAACAATATTTTGTAATGATCGCAATGCTCTTACGCGGATTTGAAATACAAATATACTTTTTCTAAATAAATTTGTTATATTTCTGTATTTTTCGCATTTGTTTGGTCACTTGTCGTTGGCTCTCGCAGCGAATCTGGACCTAAAGAAAAGTAAGGTGTTCATTGCTTTCCTCCATTCACTAAAATCGACAGTGTGAATATTGGTTCCCCCAATTTGGCGCTAGAGCGAGGGGGGGGGGGCGTATTACTCTAACTCACGGCCGCAAAATACTTGATCAAAACGATGTCTGGAAATACAGAAGACAAAATCGCAACTCGAACAACGCTGGAAAAAAACTCCAGGAGTGACTACTCCTATGGCCAACGCTTATGCAAATGCCCAGTACTCGAGAAAATCGAAAACCTAGTCGCGACTTTTCGCCACAAGAAGAGTACCAAAACGAGCTTGTGATTTCTTTGTCTAAAGAGAAAGGGCAATGATAAAATCAATCAAACCCCAAAAATTTCGTCTCATTACCAAGTTTGAGAAATCTCAACGCGTATGGGTTCGACCAAAAGATGTTTTCCGAAAGATTTTTGGAAACGTAAAACTTGCTCAACTTGAAACTGCGGAGAAACCCTAGATTACTCGAAGAAATAGAAGCACGGCAAATTGGGTAGCCAATTCCCCACCGCTGTACTTCTTCCGAATAACTTTCGAAGGAATGGAATTGATTTCTATAGATCACTAAAAACCTAAAATGGTTGACAAAGACTGAAAAAAGAAAAATAGGAGATCGTATCCCTGACAGTTAAAACATCTTCTGAAACATAAGATTTCTGAAAAATTCAAGTGTCGCTTCTATAGCAGCATATTTCGCGAATTCACAATATTTGTCTACTACGCCTACATTGGAAAAAGTACTCAAAACTCCCTCGGATCAATCTTGTGTAAATGAGAAAATTTCCAAGTAAGTTTGGTCACGATAATAAAGCTCATCGCAGCTATGGTTTCTTATTTAAAATTCGGAAACTAAAATTGCAGAACAACTGGAAAACGTGAGTTTCCCAAGACACAGCTCTCGTGGAGCCAAACTCAAAAACATTTTAGGAAATAATAATTGTAAAATTAAACTCGACGACATTTTACGAAACAACTTTCGTAAAACTAAACTCGATAACGCTTTACGGAATAACTTTTGTAAAATTAAACTCATCCATATTATACAAAACATCATTCGTAAAATTAAACTGATCATTCGTAAAATAAAACGAGACACTATTTTACAATACAGATTTCGTAGAGTGAACTTGACAACATTTGCGAAACGATTCTCGCAAATAAAACTCAAAACAATTTGACAACCTTCAGATGATGGAACAAATATTGTAGAAACTGTCTCCCGAATAAGAAAAGAGATGGAGCAAAGACCGAGAAGTGAACTTTTCCCATCCGCCTCTCTCCACGGTCTCGTCATCCTCTCTCTCCTGCCTTGTCCCCTACGACCTCTCGCTAAGGCCTCATTGCCCAGCGAGTCTTCCTGATCACCCTCAGCATCTCCTTATCGCCCCTGGCTATTCCTAAACGCCAAGAGGCCTTCGACAATATACTTAGTCATTTTCGTAAAATCAACGATGCAGAGATTGAAACACGGATCAGAAAAATATGGAACGATGAACAAAAACCGCTAGACAGGCTTCAGCCTAGACGTGGTAAGGAACACAGAGAAATCCAGGAAGAATCAATATTCTTCCCTTCCGTAAAGGTACAGACATACACGAGGACAAGAAGGGGAAACGGGAAAGAAAAACGGAGAAGAGTCTCCGAGAAAACTAAGATATGTTCGACTTGGAAATTTTTGAAATCAGACTTGCAATTTTCTTAGAAAAGTACTAAGAAATAAAAACGCTTTGGAGATTGCCGTAAATTTAGGGAACTTAGAATATAGGTGGATAGTCTAGCGAACTAAGTCTTAGGCGATTGATAGGTACTAATATTTACTTGTTTTAGACCATATTAGAGGCCCTATTTGGAGTCTGTTATGTGTGTCTAGGATGTGTTTTAGAGTCTTTTTAGGTCCAGGTACGTTTTGGAGCATTTTAGAGATTATGAGGCTTTATAGAGCTCAGAGAGAGAGAGAGAGAGAGAGAGATAGCGAGAGAGAGAGGGGAACCCCGTAGCTGGTCAAATTCAGAAAAGTACGATCGAGACAGAGCATTGCATCAATCGACCACTCACACATGCTGTCGATCGACGGTCGACGCGCTGTAGCCCGATTGAAAAAGTACCCGATTTGAAGCCCAAGTCATTGAAATTACAAGATTTTCCCTAGATGAGTTTTACCTAGTTTATATTATCTTTGCCAGTGTTTATGCAAAGAGAGCCTTTAGAGACCTTTTAGAGAAACATAGTAGTTTAGCATTTTTGGGGAGAAGATCAAGACTTCTCAAGCTTTGTATTGAAACCCCATTCTCTATCCCTATTCTTTATCTTATGCATTATATTATGTTTATGATTATGTTTAGATTTAGGGTTTATTAATGGTTTGGTTGGATTAGCCAAACAATAGATTTTTTTTCTGGGTGATTATTAGATCTATAATCAAGATTGTTCTTGATTAGCTACCTAGAACCTTGACCTTAGGATAATAGGTACAATAGAGAGAATAGACTAGTAATTCTAAGTGAACCAACCGAATCTGGTCGTTTAATGCTTGACTAATAAAGCCATTGATCGATGTCGTTTTCATACCATCGATAGACGGTCATTCCGAATTTGCACAAGAAAGTTGTAAAATCTAAGCTTAGCCATAGGATAGGTATTACAATTGATATCTTTACTAATTGATTTTGTGTTCTATGATTGAAAACCCCTTGGCTTCTATCCATTATAATTCACTACCTGAAAACCCTAGATCTAGCTATTTTCTTTACTTGTTTACAAACCAACAATCTCTCTTGTTACTTATTTCTAAAGTCTTATTAATTGTCTAGCATAAATAAGTTGATTATCAAACTATTTTGTGCCCTCGCTCTCTGTGGATTTTATCCGTAAGTACTAAAGCTGAACCTCTTATTTGAGTGAGTAATCAGTAGCTATAGGGTAATTTGAGCACGTATCAGCGATTTTCCCTATCTTGATCTATTGTTCCTTAACTATTCAGACAGATATTGCAAACCGACCTACACTCTCGCAAAACCAAGAAACGATAGCAACGCATTCAAGCATACTCAGCTCTCTTCCTAAAGAAAGAAAGAAATAACTAGAGACACGGACGTCATCTTAAAACCGACTCGTTCCTAGCAATTATAAAAAAAACAACATATTCCAAGTCGTCAGCCAGAAACAACCAAAGACCACAATCCCAACGTCGTCTTTAAATCGACCCAGACTTTTGAACACCTCAATCCTTGAAAGAAAAATGTACATAACCATTCAAAAGATCGGTTCAAGCGTTACCTTTCGTAAAAAATGGGAGGGAGTAGGTACGTATACTATAGTCGTATACTCCCATACTTCAATATTTTTTTGCCTCGGCATCAAGAAAACGCTTTCGACAAAGAAAAGTCTTGTGACATAAGGCAATGAAATGACCCATTGAGATCTTCCAAATGGAAAATGACGATCTAAGATTCGTCTAAATGCTAGTGGAATACATAAATAGTCAAAAATTATACGAGAAATCTTCGAACATCAAAGCATTGCTTCCAGTTTCAGTTGAACCAAGTGAGTCACGGAAAACATCAAAAAAAAAATTACGACAAAGCAAAATTGATAACATAAGTAGCAGCAAGAACAACAAAGGTAAAGCTTTGTCCCCGCTCATGGACTAGATCCACCGCTGGCTGACTGATTCGTTCCACTCAAGAAACGAATATGTCATGATAATTCCTCTCAAAATGAATATTGCGACTAGATCATAACGAAATAAACTTCGGTAAGACTCCATGAGTGACTCCAATAAACTTTCACCAAAGATCAAAATCAAAGCGGGAAATGTTTCTCGTAAAATCTACGGAAACATCGCTACTTTGACATCTCCATACATAGCGCCGATTTACTCTCTTCATAAAACCGGTCATCCATTACTTTTGTATAACTAAAACATTATACACAAAACAGTCTACGATAAAACAAGATCGGTATCATGCAAAACGACTTTGCAATATAAAAAATCAAATGAGGAAAACTTAATCCTCGCTCGCAAACATCACGAGTAATCTGCGAGAAACACTCTCTATATACTTTTATGAGAAACCCTTCTTGTAAAACATACACGAAAAATCCTTCTTATAGTCAGATCAAGTCATACGAAACAACTTTCGAAAATAAACATAACAGGTTTTACAAAGATGTTTCGCATAGCAAAAAACGAAGCTGTATGATCCGACTTTGGACAACCAATCTAAACTTTATCTATTCGCACTACGATCTAACATGATCTTAATGTTAACACAGAAGTGCCATGGTCTAATCCTTGACATACAACGTCCTTGGCTATCCGGCCGAACACAACCTTTACGCCAAGCCAAAACATTCGAGCGACCACTGCTCCATCCAATAACTTAAAGGCAAAACGACAATCCGCGATTCGTCTAAAAATGCCAAGTGACGATTACGTAAATAATTATCATATAACCCAGAAGCCAAAGTCATACGATAAATTATTTATAACAAGACTCAGTCCTAGCAACCAAACGGTTAACAAAAAAATTGAACTTTTCAACAATCGACCAAGTTCTATATGTTTTACAATTCACTTTAAGCCCGCAACGTTTTACCCGTAAAACGCGGCATATAAGGAAACATTCGTAAAAAAAACTCCTAGAGCTATATGAAACATCCTTAAGAATACACGAAGTAAATGCTGGAAGGTCAAACCTTCACAAAGCACAGTGAAGCAAGACGCTTCTTCCCGGGGACAAATTTACGCAACACCTTGGTCCTAATTCCTCAATCACAAATCAAAAAATTTAACATCCAAACATGAATTGAAGTTTTTGCTGAGAAACATCTGCAAACAAACCAAAATGCTTCTCTGCCGTAAGATTCAAAATGAAAACCTTGCGACATTGCAAAAGCATCTCTAAGCCCGCACACAAGAAATGTGGCATACGAAAGAAAACTTCTATACAAAATCGCTTTCGGTTAATTTGCTAAACAAACAACCTTCGACTGAGAAACCTCCGCAAACAAACCGAAGTATTCATTGGCCACAAGGTCAAACGAGACCTTCACATCAAACGCGAAAAACTTCTCTAACACGTTCTCGTAACTTCAAATTTTACTCAAAAGAAAAATCATGTCTTTAGTGCCGCTAGACGTCACAAACACTCGAAGAACCGGATTTCAACGTAAAATATCTTCCTAGATGAAAGTTCTGTCTTGAAACTTCAAACAGTCATACGCACTAACATCTTCTCAAACACACATCCTTTGCGAAGGCTCAAACTCAAATGGTAACACTTACCATTCTGTTTGTTGCTGATCAAAACAAACGAACTCCAACGTCCTAAACAGACTTAATCATCTCCCCTCCATAGAGATAGGCTCTCAGACATCCGACACAAGGATAATAATAGAGCGCTATAAAAAAGTCTGAAATTTTGGTCAACACTTCCATACGACTTCAAAATTGTCTTTGGAGAGATGCTTGGTTCTCGATCGATGCAAGTCACATAAGTCGATAACTTTTCGCAGACCTCAATATTGATACAGAATCAGGTCGAAACTGCAACGGGCGATTTAAGACAAAATAGTCATCGCAAACCCTAAACCGATAGTAAGCCTAGTCTTTCCCTAAAACCAGCACATTGGTCTTACGCATCTCAAGGCATAGTATCAACAGACTGATACGAGATTCCAAAATATTTCTCTTCTCTTATATTTGTACGTTTATGAGAATCTGCGAACTAAAAGCCTTCTAGTATTCTCATCTTACGCAACGACAAGTATAACGATCCGCTGAGCGTTAGAAATGAGATGACAACTCACACTCTTTCTCTAATCTCTGTGTATGGCTAATCTATATGTTTTAAAAGAAGATAACCCATGACTTCGTAATTCAAAAGCAAACATCCTACAAGGCTAGTATCGAGGCCGACAAAGGTCCGATAAAAAATGCCATCAACAGCAACATGCTAGAAAATCTCAACAGAACACATAACTAGACCGTAAAGGTCTCACTGGAACACAAGGTTGTAATAACTTTAACTCCATGACGAACTACAAAAGGCTTGATCCCTTCAACAAGGGTACGTAGGCAGCCTACATAAGGCGCAACCCCAATCTGATCACCTTCCAATCTTATGAGGAAAGTTTCTTTTTGTGGAAGTGAGCGACTAAAGAATTTGAAAACTTACTCCACATACTTATAGGAAAAGAGTCTACAATTCACCCTTGGAAATTTTGACCATCAATTCTGCCTAACTTACATAAGACCTCACGAGAGCATCACAACAATTCTCGCAAGCTGTGGGGCTAACTGTTACGGTCAAAATCGGTTACGACGGAACCAATGTTCTAAAATTACCGTGGGAATGTTTTCTCTTTTTGAAGTAAAAGAAAACGATAAAAAATCATGTCCAAGCACCTCATGGTTATGTTCATCTCAACATCTCGTAACAAACAAGAAAAAAGATCAGCTCAATGACTCTTTGCCCATGGGAAACGAGACACAAGCCATGTCTCGACGCCTATCAGCGACGAGACCAACACCGAGTCTCGTCTTCTGTGGGCGAAGAGACAAGAGCCACATCTTGTCTCCCATGGGTGACAAGACCAACTATGAGTCTCGTCGCCCATTGGCGACGAGACAGGCGACGAGACCCTCACCAAGTCTCGTCGCTCGTGGGCAATGAGACGAGATCCATGTCTCTTCACCCGTGGGTGACGGGACACGAGCCATGCCTCGTCGCCTCGGTCAACAAGACCATCTCCACTTCGTCACTCTCTCCTTCGGGACTTTACCGTACTGTTTCTCATTTCATCTTGATTAGAGTTTCTGTTGAAATTTTGCGATAAAAATAGCAAGGACTTTTCTTATCGTGAAAACTTTGAATCAGTCGTATAAAACGATAACGGTTAACTTAACGCCATTGTTATCTCAACTATACAAACGGTTTTATTATTTCCCGGAACCAACGATACGAAAACCAACATCGTATGAAAGTGATTTCTCCGAAGGAAATCGTAAAAAAGCGTGTCACAAAACGGCGCGAAGAGGTTTAAAACGCAACAAAATGTGCATTTACGATTTCGGACGAGAATGAGCCTGATTACAATGACGGTTTACCTAATCTCCGCTGAAGAAAAATGGAAAAGAAGATAAATGTTAAGTTTCCGGATAATCATGAGCATAAGGAACATTTCCGCGAAGAGATAAACTCGAATCGAGGGCAAAAAAAGAAAAATGACCGACCTTGGAGGCATATATAAGGAGAGCCAAGGCAAGGAGCACAAGGAAAATTTTTCAAACTTGTAACTCTTTGTACTTAGAAACCTTAGGCTATACTTTCGATAAGCTTGGTTTCTATGACGGGTACTCGATTACTAGACAAACTCGCATAGGCAGTTCAGTCTCTTGTTCCACTCTTTTAGTTGAACTACGTTCGGCTTGATCTTTGAGAGGGGTATGTGGGAACCGAAATTCACACTGTCGATTTTATTGAACGGAGGAAAGTCAAGAAACACTAATTTTCCTTAAGGTCTCGGATTTCCTGCGTAAACACACGAATACGAAAAAGAGACAATAACAAGATATCGAAAGAGATTACACAGAGGCGTTTTATTGATTAAGCCGAAGCAAAGTTACAGAGATTCACCAAAAACAAGATGGACGGAAATTCGTCAACAGTGGAGAACAGAAGAAACATAACAGTAAAACGTTCTAAGTATCAAAACTCACTAGTCTAGCCGCCTAGATCCTAAGTTCTCCTAAAGCTAACAATAATTTCCCTCAAAACCTAATTTTTTGGATCCCCCTTCTCCTAATTTTTTGGATCCCCTTTATAGGGTTTTGGTTTGGGTTTTAGTTATTTTGTAAAAAAAATTGATATATAAAATTTAAATATTTTTATTTTGGAAAATGTCATTTAAATCACCAACTTTCAAATTTAGTTGAAATAAAGCACCAAATGTTTCGTGAGCCAAAACAAATACTCAATTTTTGTTGACAAGCCATTTTAATCATAATTTTTGTTGAATATATCATTTTAGTCCAATCGTTAGTCAATAGTTATAGTTGACTAACAATAGGCCTAAAATACCATTTAAAGTTGATGAGTTTTTTTGGCAAAAAATATAAATCAACATTTTTCAATAAATTGGATGTTAACTTTTAGAATAAATTATTTAGTAACTATTAAATTTTATACATACAAATATTGAATAAATAAATATAATGTTTTCACTAAGTTCTTCAAAATAAATGTTGTATAATTTTTCATTATTAAATAATTATAAATAAGTTTTATGATTATTTTGGGATGATTATATCAATTTTTGTAACTATTTATATAGTTCTAATTGGATTAAGTTCATAATGTTACTGTCAAAATTTTGTATTTTGTTTGTAAAATATTAATATATTTTTTATTATCAGAAGAATAAAATTAATGGTAGATAGAATCTTCATGATCGGAAATAATTATAAAATTTCTTCATAATAATTTTATAACTAAATATTCAATTAACGATATGTTAACTAATTATTTTTATAATATAAATGAAAATTATATAAATTTTTATTTTCAGAAACTGAAAAAATTAATATTTTTTTGTTGGAATTATTTCTTATTTTATTTTTAGTGTTATAGTTATTAAAATTATATTTTCAATATTTTAGAAAGTGTTGATTTATATTTGTGCCTAAAAGCATAAACTTTAAAGTCTATTTTAGGTATATTGTTAGTAAACTATAAATATTGACTAACGCTATGACTAAAATGGTATGGTCAACAAAATTTTATAATTAAAATGGCTTATCAATAAAAAATAATTATTTTTTGTTCACGAAAAAGTTGTTGATTTATTAAAACCAAATTTGAAAGTTGATGATTTAAACGATGAAGAAAGCCGTAATCTTTCCCACCTTCTCAACACTTACTAACGAGCCTCTGATCAAGAAATAAACTATACAAAATCTGCAATTGCATTTGGCAAAGGTACCCCGTCTCGTTTCAAAAAATTATTGCTAAGGAATTTAGCATAGATAAGATAGAAGAGAATATATAACGCAGAGGATCAAAAATAAGCTGGATTGTTGGTACTCAGAATTTCTTCCTCCAGCTGGTAAAAATGTACTTCTAAAAACATATTACTGCGTTACCAACTTACACCATGTCATGCTTCTTGCTGCTAAAAACTCTACTTAAAGAGATCACAAAAGCTATGAGGCAATTCTGGTTGTCTGCCAATCAAGATAAGCATGAAATTCCGTGGATTGTATGGGAAAATATCAAAGAATCAAAAAAAGAAAGCGGATTGGATTTTCGTGATATGTTGGTCTTCAACAAAGCACTCTTAGCAAAACAAGTTTGGAAACTAATAACTCAACCATCTTCATTGCTTGCAAGGGTCTACAAAGCAAAATACTACATAAGAACAAACTTTTTGGAAGCTAACAGCTATCATACCTCTCTGTTACGCTTGGAGAAATATAATCCAAACTCAGCCCTTGGTAAGAAATGGAATGAGGTGGATCATTGGGATGGTCTTAGGTAAAAGTTTGGAAAGATAATTGGCTCCCGGACTATTTTTTTTTGCTCTAATATGTATGATTTTTTGTGTTTCAAATTTCATACTCTTGGATGATTTAATAGTTACTTTTATTGATCATAAAACATTGTTCTCGTTCGGCAGTTCTTGTTCTGTTTTCGCGAATTTGAAAGATCGAGAGTGTGGTGTTTGCAGTTCCGGGTATAGCAACAATATTGTTGAATGTTTAGAACACATCAAATAGAAGAAAAAAAATACACTCCCTTAACTATTAGATATGATTTTTCTTGTTTCATGGTTTCATATTGGACTTTCTTATGGACAGGAAAGTTGATCGAATAAATCTTCACTGGTCTGATGATCTCCTAGTTAAGAGTTTTTAGACATAACACGATAATTAACACACGCAAAGTAGGAAGATAGATCATCCTCGGGAGATGAGGGAGCCTACAACTCCGGCGATAAGGGCCGTTGGATCACCAAGCACGGCGGAGATAACGAACTGCACGGCCATTCCAGCGATCTCACAGCACTTTTTGACTTTGCCTTTGCTGCTGTTACGGTGGTGATGCCCAAGTGTGTTCTTCAAAGCCAGGCTCTTGCCTTCTATGCTTTTACCACTTTGTCCTTTGTACAGCTCCCGCCAATTCTCCACCAACATCTCCCTCACACACGCTACGTGGAGATTGTACTTTTTGCAAGACGACCTGTATTAGTTCATATGTTTTCTACACTGTTACATCCTTATAGGCACAGAAGTTATAATTTATATGAACCACATTTTATAAACTGTTTTTAAACTCTGAAATGTATTATTTGTAACAATACTATAGTTTTGCGACAAATAATAATAAGCTCTAACTTAGAGTGCACATTATGTAACTTGTATACCAATTACCACACAAGTTCATTTCTTTAAGTAAAGGAGAAAGTATTGTTTGTAAACTTTAAATGACATTGGCTTTAAATTCTTGTTTGAATGACATTGCTTTAGTGTTTCTTTTTCTCTAAACATATATTCGGTGTAAAGACGATGTCCAAGTTCAAGAATCAAATTATGAACGTAATCCAAAATATTAACTCAAGTTGCTTTATTAAAAATATTCTTCATAGATGTTGATTTAGAATATATGCTAATGTTGACTAAAACACCAACGAAAACTCCCACAACAATTACAGTTAGGCATGGTATTTTCTTTTATAATCATTCATTGATTAATTCCGTTGATCTCAAATTAAATACTTTCATTATAAGTGTCACTTTAGGTTTTTGTACACGGATTAAGAAAACAATTAATTTTGCATATTTTCTATATAAAAACATAATTACCTATACACATAACCATATTTCAACCAATATAAAAATAAACTGCAACATAAAATTAATAAATTTTGCATCGAAAGTCAAAAACGACACTTATTTTGTAACAAAAAAACTTGCCTAAAACGACACTTAATATGAAACGGATGGAGTATTAAAACTCCAAATCATAACATTTCATCAATTGATATTATAATAATAATAAGAGAAAAAGAATAGAATCAAGAAGAGAAACCTGTAACTCCAGCTACGGCCTTTTCTTCCACATCGATGACAAGAGGAACTAACTTTGCGGTAAAGGAAGAGTTTAACCTCTCCATCGTCCAAAACCATAGGAAGCATAGCGCAACACGGGTGGAGATCAAACCCACATGCCTTGCAATGGTACACGAAGCCCGACACGTCCTTCTGGCACGCGTTGCAGTACCGTCTCTCGTTCCCTGGCGGCTGCGCCAAAAACTGAAACGTACATTTTTTGTAGAAAGGATGTGTTATGGAGGCGGAAGGTAACGCGCAGTGTGCATGGAGATCGAAATCACAGCTCTCATGTTCACTGGAGCAGCGATAGCGAGAGCCGATGCCGACTTCATTGCAGCCATCACACTTGAAGGGCTTCTCAGTGTAGTCAAATTTGAGGTTATGTTGTGGGTGGCTAAAATGAGATATCTCTGCGTATTTCATATTTTCTTATGTTTTCCTTAGTTTATGTTTAGCATATAAATTGGAAATCATAATTTATAGAGGGAAATTTGGAGAAGCTTTAATCTGACTTGAAGCATCAAAAAAAGAGAGAGGAGAGTTATCAAGTGGAATCTTTAAGTTGCTGCAAGTGTAAGAAAGTCCATAAGGAAAGAATAAGAATGTGGAATATGAAGGTATAAAACTTTTTGCCCATAATTGATGAACTCCTTCAAAGACAAATATGAAAGTAGTATGCTGCTGAAGCTGATATAAATTTTATTTTTTTGGATATAAACATAATTTTATGATATTATTAACTAAAATAAATTAATCATATTTTTTTTATTTTATAAATTATAAAGTTAAATACCTTAAGATAGCCATAAAAAGTTTTGTCACAAAATAGCATTTAAGGAGAAAAATAATTAAAATATATTTTATTAAAGGGTATAAATATACATTTATATACCTTAAGTTAATTAATATAGACTTAGGGTTTAGAGTTATGGGGTGAGGTTTAAAATTTTTAAAAATAAAAATAAATATTAAAATTTTCAAAATAAAAATGACTATGTCGGTCATTTTTAAGGATATTTTTGTGACAAAAAACTTAAAAATAACTATTTGAGAAAATCAACTAATTATAAATGCAAATGCCCTACTAAAGCTGCATATGAGAGATTGAGCAAAAAATATTTGGAGAGCATTAGCATTTAATAAATGCTTTTTAAATGATTTTCTACCAAATCTTGATGCTAATAAAGAGTATGATGCATATGCTAATGCTATGCCAATCAAAGCCTGTAGATTGCAAAATAATTCTTTAATTAATTTTCTGTTTTAAACCTTCATTTTCCTCCAAGTTAAATTCTTCTCTTCTGTAACGAAGAAAATTATTTCATTGGGGAGATATAGTAACATGATATGATAACTACTCTAAATAATTGGTACACTTAGATTAAAATTCCATGTCCTTCAAAGATAGGTAGGATTAGCTACATGAAATTCATAACACTATATATGTCAAAATGACATGAGTTTGATTTGGAATTACCTATGCCTAGACGTTCATACGTAGTTATACACGCATAACGTATTTGACAAACCCTGGCCACGCTTATATATGTCACATGATCATTCGCTGATTTTTTGAAAAGGTTTAATTATCCACAACAGTTTGTCCTCCAACTTTTTCATTTGTCAGGAATATAAAATAGAAGTTCATCATTTGTGAATATTAGTCTTCCGATGTATAACGGCAAAAAAAAAAAAAAAAAAAAAAAAAGTCTTCCGATGTATAAAGTTATATCAAACGCTCACAATTTAGGGTATCACATTCCACAAAAGCTAGCTTAATAAATTAGATGCATTAGGTCTTAGATAAAACTTTGATTTATTCTGCACATATCCAGAACATGCCTTCACTTTGATTAGGTTCCAAACTGAAAATATATTTTTGCCTGATAACCTATCAACCTGTTCATTTTTCAAAAGTTATAACTAATGGTTTCAATTAAGTATGATCGTTAGGCTTTTGGTTCCTTCCATCTTTTTCTTTTGTTTTTTTGGTTTTCCGATTCTAGAGACATAGGAACCGTTCAATTATTTTGAATTTTGGTTATGTTTTTGTACGGTTATTTTAGTTTTTGGTATGGTTAACAATGTTAGGAAAGAACTAATATCCGATATTTTTTTTGTTCCAATTCAATTCTGGTTTGGTCCGGGTTTTTTTATTATTGCGGATTATTCGGATAAAAATCAGATTTTTTTTCTTTTTTTTTAGATTAAATATCGAGTAACTCATATAAATTTAAATATTTTAGATAAGAATTATTTGGGTATTTTGGTTCTTTTGAATAATTTGGATAACTTTAAATTTTTCATAAAAAGGTACTCATGTAATTTTCTTTTTCATTTTTTCGGGTAGTTCGGTTTATAAGTAGTATTTTAAAAATATTTGATAATTTCAAAACTAAATATAGTTATTATTTTAGGTATATAAACTGTATTTTTGATAACTATTCGGTTTTTGGTTTTCGGTTCAACTTCAGTTTGGTTTCAGTTTTTTTAGAGATATAGGAACTACTCAATTATTTTTGAACATCCGTTCGATTTTGGATTCATATTTTTTTGTTCTTTCCTATTTTTGGTTTATATGCCCAGGCCTAGTCTGAATTATGTCTTGCCATGAATATTATAATCAACTAACATAACCGAACCAAACCAAAATTTGGCCAATGCGCATTCGGCTCATAACCTATTAGTCTATTCAAAAGTTATAACTAATGTTGCTTTTAAGTGGAATCTGGTTTGGGTTGGTATTATAAACTAATGGGTTTAAAATCCCAGTATATAAGAACCAAAATAACTATAATTTATAGAAACAAAATACCTTTTTGTAAATTAAACTGAAATTAGTCAAAATTACTACACATAATATTTTCTATTTTAACAAATCAAACCAATGTGGTTTGAATGTAAAAAAAATGAACCAAAATCTAAAGGAAAGTGATTGCTAACTACCTGAAGTATTGACCACCACATGGTTAGTCATGCAAACTAAACTAATGTATATCTAATTACACGAAGTATATGTTATGTATAACAACATTCCTCAGCATAATGATAATATGTAGTTAACATCACAAGATTAATTTTATTAATCCAAAAATTGACTTGGACGTCAGAAATATTAACTAAGTTTAATTCTCCGGCTGATCAATTGAAATCTGACCAATATGACCATATTCTAACTAAATTTTGACCCATCATGATTAAAAGAAAAGTAGAAAATTAGTTAAATTATACTTTTGTGGATCATATTATAACTGACTATTGGAAGAATTAAAAGGAGTTAACGTCTCAGATATCCACGTCATTTTTTAGATCAATGAAATTAAGCTCGTGATGTTAACTAGATAACATTATTAAGTTGAGGGATATTGACGTTAATAACATATACTTCGTGTAGCTAGATATACATTAGTTTAATATGCATTGTTAGCCATGGTGATCAATAGTTTAAATAGCCAACAATTATTTTTTCCAAAGCGCATAAATATACCAGACAATTTAATTGGTTCAATCGACAAAATTATCTACAAACCAAAACACATTTAGGAACTTAAGATCCGTACAGAACTGGTTTTACCCAATGCCGTGTCTAGTTTGAAATTGCCACCTAAACAGCAAAACTGTTGACCAAGAAAAAAGAACAAAAACAGAAAATGCTAACATTATTAATAAGGGAAATTAGGCTCTATGAACATATAAATATTATAATTCACCGAATAACCATATATGGTGCAAGTGCTATGATACCATATATGTTTTGAAAAAAAGAGCCCAAATTACCCTCGACTTCAGACGTGTATGTTGTGAATAAAGAAAACAACAAGTATGATGAAAAGAAATTATAAGGCAAATGAGAATAAGAAATAAACGATTTGTAAAGGAAAATTGTATATGGCGATACTTGTGCACTAGAGTTAAGCTCGAATGTTTAAGGAGAACTTTTCAATCGACTTTTTCTGAGAAGTCAAGCTTATGGTGGTATAGATGGAGGTCGGCGATATGATAGAGAAAAAAACAAAGATATCAAGGTTTGTTGTTCTTTAAAATATGAGAAAAGTTAGCTACGCTATGGGTAGTAGATGGATACAGTATCAGCATTAATGTTTATGGAAAAAGACCCGAGGAAGACGAGTCTACAGAAAGCATCGACCGGCACTTGATCACTGTTGATCGACATACCAACTCGAGCATCGCTCAATCGTCACATAATTGTGCTGATCGACACTCACCATCAGCGAGCATGTATACGGTTTTTCTTTGTTAAATTTCATCCTTATTATTTATTTTCCCACCAATCTGAGACTGAATAACACTGGGGATAGTGTTATTTAAGTCTGGGGGAGGTTTATCAATGTTGTGTTATATTTTGAGTTTTACTCTATGATTTTTTGTTAAAGTTTTATTGAGTCAAGAAGGAGATTATGATCATTTAAAATTTTTTCTTATTATATAACCACTCTAAAGCACCATTATTAGATTAACTGACTGCAGAGTGTAAAAAAGATACGAAAAGGGATCACATGTCATTCATATCCACACTCGTCGAGAACGTTTGAAGGAACCACATATGATCCCCAACCTAATTTAATTTAATTTGCTTGTTTTGGGGCTTGGTATACACTAGATCGGATTCCTCCGGCAAGTCTCTAGGTTCCTTCTCTCTCTCTTTGGCATCTAAAAAAAGAAAGAAAATAATAGATTGAGATGATTTCCTGGAAGATGCAGAGGGGTAGGTAAATTACCTATGACTCCATTAGTCTAATTATAAAGGAATGATCACAAACTGTGGAAGCGAGGGGTAGGTACATTACCAATGACCCATTATTTGCCTACACTTTGTCAAAAGAAAGAAAAAGAGATGAACAAGGCAGACTGTATTAGCATCATTGAGTCATTGAAATTATAAAAAAAAGAAGAGAAAAGAAAAAGATCCGGAGAAAAGAGAAAGAGGAATGAAAGGGATTAGAGAAGACTACCTATGTGTTCAGAAACTTGCTTGAGTAAGAGTCCACATGTTTGATCAATACTCCCAAGGTAAAGCATGTACCTTTTTATATGTAAGATTTTTGGGCATCATATACTATTTGTTTTATAGAGTAGTATAGTATCTTATGTGTTTCTAATACAGTATTTGGGGTAAAAGGTATTGATCAAATAGTCTTGGATATGTCCAATTATATTTCCAAACTTACATTATCGCTAAAGCTATGCACCATATTTCATCTATATTATATTATATTGTCTATATGTATTTTATTTAACTTGTTGCTAAAGACATAAGTATTTATATATGCAGTAGAAAATCTATAAATTAATACTCGATAAATTAATAAACACCATATCGTAGTAAGACTTGGTGGAACTTGTATTTTATGTTTGTACAACTAAGTTTACATATCGTAGTTATACCAGTAAGAGCATCTCCAACACAAAACTTTATTTTAAAGGAGAGACTTTATTCTAATGGTGCTCTTTAAAAAAAAAATCTCTAAAAACTTTACATATTACATTTTAGTCTTCAGTATTGTTAATAATTAACTATAATCACTAAAAATTTATAAAGAATCAAGAAACAATGTGTCCAACCTCCAACCATATTCAATTGATCCACACCATTCAATGTGTCATTCAATAGATTTCATGTCTCAGCAACCCATTAAATGAAACTTTTTAATTTTCCCATCTAACCTCCAACCATATTCAGTAGATAAGATAACCCCAACCATAATTTATGTTTATTCATTTGGGTTCAAATACGTTTCTTTTTGTGTATAGATAATAGACCTTACTAAATGAAAAAAAAAGACTCTCATTCATATCTTTTTCTTGTATACAAAAACTGGAAAGAAGTAGACGCACATCATTCATCCAACAAGAAAATGAGTTGTTATGTCAGGTCTAGTTAGAGATATCACAAGATCCCATTATTAGCAAGTAGCAACAATCAAGCTCTCAAGACATTATGTGATAAAAAAAATAGCTACAATGAAAAAAAAACAAGACATTGTAAGTTTAAATTAAATTTAAATGTGTTATTTATTTATTTATTTTATTGATTATATATGTGATCAAGTTTTTTGTTTCAAAATATTGTAGATGGAGAAAGCAAAGAAATTATTAGTGCATTCCATAAATCCAAAAAGGTTTTAAATTTGATCATGTGTGGGTATTGTTTTAGATGAAAGATATTCCAAAGTTCTCAGACAATGTCTATATTCGTATTACGGATATTGAGAGCAGCACCATCGGTTCTCAATCATCACAATCTCCTAGATTTTCTTTATTTTCACCTTATTTTGTAACATGTATTTTTTGTAATTATTATGAGTTAATCATAATTATTAATTGTTATATAACAAATTAGAAGATACATAATTCCAAACTTATTAATAAGTCATGCAAACACATTGTGTTCTCATAGATTTTTCTTTAATATTCACTTTGTTACATTACAAAACTTACATATGTCATGAAATCAAGTATATTTTTACACGGTGACATGATAAATTAATATAGGAAACATAATATAATTGGTATAACCATAAAATCAGTCATTCAAGTACAGTAAAACTAAGATAAATATAAAAATTAGAAAAGTAAAAATGAAATTTTCTGTAAAATTACAAACTTGGTGGAACTTCAACCACGTGTTTTCGATAATCCATGGAAAATTTTCTCCGTCCAACTTTTTGAATTTTCCATCCCACACCCCAAATCATTGAAGACAATTATGAAATTGTTTTTTAGGGTTTTCTCCATTCTCTCTCAACCACATTCTCTCTCTTCCCCATTTCTCTCTCAACCCTCGAAAGAGGAATATGTTTGTCTCTTATTCCACGACTGACGGTCGGACACGAGTAAGAACACGGGGAATGCCGATTAAGTGTTGGTGCGGGGTGGATATCATCAAGCTTGTCTCCAAATCCACTCCAAACCCATATCGCTGGTATTATCGGTGTCTTTATGCGGCTAAAAGAAAGGTACATCCGTTTATCTTTATGTGCAGATTTTTATATTTTCTGCCCATATCTCAGTGGGGATCCTTGTTCGCTTAAGTTGTCTGATAGAAATTTTGAACAAAATGTTGTAGCTTATAGACGACAATTACATCTTCAAATGGGTCGGTGAAGCTTTCACCAAAGAGATACAACAATTGGTCTACCAAAGTTCGAATGCTAGAATAAGAAGTTCAAGTTCTAAAAACATCAATAAGGAGTGAAGGTCTCGAAATTAGGCCTAAGATAATGATATTAGGAAGTAGTCTTATTCATGTTGTCGTTGTAGCTCTAGGAATTTGGATGTACAAGAGTTAATGAAAAAGTTAAACTTTATGTTTTTCTAAGTTTTACGAAGTTGAACAAGTACAAAAGTAAAATTTTGCCAAAGTGTGACCTATTTATACAATATGAACTTCAAGTTATTCTAAGTTTTACGAAGTTGGAAAATTACAAAAGTGGATTTTTCTAAAGTTTGACCTATTTATCCTATTTATACAACAAACATGAACTTCAAGTTATTTTAAGTTTTACGAAGACGGAAAATTACAAAAGTAAAAAAAAATTCCAAAGTTTAACCTATTTATCCTATTTATACAAACACAAACTTCAAGTTATTTTAAGTTTTACGAATTTGGACAATTACAAAAGTAAAACTTTTCCGACGCTTGACCTATTTATCCTATTTATACAAACACGAACTTCAAGTTATTCTTAGGTTTATGCAGTTGGACAATTACAAAATTAAACTTTTCCAACGTTTGACCTATTTATCTATTTATACAAATACGAACTTCAAGTTATTGTAAGTTTTACGCAGTTGGACAATTATAAACATACTAACAAGTTTCAGCAACATTAATACATAAGATAATACATTACAAAGGCCCCATATCCCCGTACCTCTGAACATAAGGGACAATGTTATTGAGCAATTGCCTGAACTCCTCAACCTCCCCCAAACGCGGATTGAACCTGAAGTCAGATAATCCACCATCAGTCTCAAGCCATAGTTCAATATCACCAAAATAACATGTATAGATGATTTTAGGAAACGTTTTACTCAACTAACACATTTTAAACGAAACACATAATACCATTTGGGTAATCCAGAGGCCATCTACTTGTGAGGTATGTATGATTTCTTCATCCTCCATTTACTTGTTGAAGGAAGGGAGAAAGGATGCTTGTTGGCCAGATATGTAGATGGTATGATGAACTTAGCATTTAGCATTGATGATAGAGGATTGGTTCACAACTATCCTGGTTTTACTTGTGAATATGTTGAATGGATGTATAACATGATCACTAGTTGGGCACTCGTAGGCCATTGGGTTACGATAAACCTGAGATTTTTATGTCTCTATTGGAAAGAATAGATCCCAACATGTCATATAATTGCTGGTGCTCCAAAAATAATAGAACCAGTGTTTGTAGTCTCCATAGATGAATCAACAACACTATGGAGATGCGATCGTTGTTTCTGGCAATGTTCAGCTTGGGACTTATGCAATCATATTCATTTGATTACTCGTGACTGACCAATTGGAGATTAGTTGTGTGTTTATGACATGTAAGTTTTATCTACTTTTACTAAATTTTTGTAAAATACATTTCACAATATGTAATATCTCTAGTTTTTCTCTATAAACTAATCTTTGTTAATTGTAACTTCAATAACTGTATCAATAAAACAAACATGTCTCCAAAAAAAATATAATAAATTATTGCAAAAGTAAAAAATTTGACTGTAAAAAGATACAATCTAAATTATTTGAAATTTTACTAAGTTTTACAGTTACACTAAATTTTTACACCAAGTCTTACTAATTTATCGGAAATTATGGAGAGAGATATCCAAATTTTATGGGTCGGGTCTTGATGGTCCGCGAAATTTTCTTGGTAGGCTTGTAATTATGCAAGTTTGTCTTGGTTTTTACAACATTTTCCAATTAATATAAAGATTTAATAAATTAATAAAAAGGGGAGGAGTATGCCAGATTTTTTTTCCAGAGTTAAGAGCACTAGAGAATTTGATTCGTTAAATTTATTCAACACGTTAAAAAATTACGTGGAGCCCACATTGATCATGTGTTTCAATCTCAGTCTTCACGCCACCAAAATAGAGTGAATGTAAAATATTTTAAGAAACAAAATAAACAAATGACATGTACAAATGTAAATATTCCATTGGTTGATATGATTTAAAAAACATATATTTCATCACTATTATTTAAAAAATTATCTTATACCAAATTTTCTATATTTAAAAAAACCGTTATACCAAAAGAAATTAGCTTTCTATGCTTTATAAAAAGAGGCTTGGTTAAAAAAAAAATAATTTTTACAATTATATTATCATTATTGTCTAAAAATTCTTGTCATTTTTTCAACAAATTTTATTAATAACCAATATAGACAATGAACACAGCATCTCTAATAGATCTTGGAATATATGTATGAAAATAGTATGAAGCTTGTTATGAAATGTCTTCTTTAGGAGTATGTCAGCTACTAAGTTTGAAGTCCTTTTTATCCAGTTGTATAGAACTTCTTCGAACCTTCTTGCAAATTTCCAGACTTCTCTTAACCAAGTGGTGACTGTACAAATCTTTGCTGTGTTGTTTATCAACTTTTGTAGTTGTTGATTATCTCTTTCAAAGATGATCAGTTTGTAACATTTGCTCCAGCAATGTTACATTGCAATTATTAAGGATCGGAGTTCACTCTCTAGCACGTTTCTAGGAAGGTTATGTCTTGCTTGTCTTGCTCCATGATATCTACCTTCTTCATTACGGATTATCCAACCTGATTTCGAAGTTGCATCGTCACTTTGAAAAGAACTATCATAGTTACATTTAATATATCATGGGGTGGTCGTTTCCATTTTGTGCGGGTAATTGAAGATTGTTGCGGGACTCCTCCATGTCTTTTATCTCTTTTCTCCACGTTCAACTTCGCATCTAACCACTCCTTTGTATCATTGTATGCGTAGTTTAATGTATCTCTCCAGGGTATCAATTTTCTCTAGAATATTAGTCTATTTATGCTTTTACATATTCACCATAGTATTCACCAAACTGCATGTTGAAGATGTTCCAGTATGCTGGATTCTTCAGAAAAATCGCAGAAAGCTTTTCATCTAAATTAGCTTGAACATCATAAATAATCGGGTTTGAGAATCCATAATCTCTTCGTATATCTTGCGCATAGATACAGCCAAAAAGCAAGTGCTATGTTGTCTCCTCTTGACTACAATGGGGACATTTAACTTGTTGTGAGATATGTCTTTTCTTAAAGTGTCTCCCTTAGATAGTGACTTGTGATCATTTTTCAGAGAAAATGTCTTATTTTTAGGGTTGCTTGTAATTTCCATATAAGTTATTTAAACTCCATATTCCCTGGAGGTGCTTCCGCATTCTCACCTTGTTCACAAATGTGTTTGTAGCCAGTATCCTGATTTAACCGAGTAGGATCCATATTTATTTGAATGCCAGCCGATCATGTCATGATCTTCTGTTGTGCATAACTTTATTTTCAATATTTCTTCTGCGTCTTAAGGTATCACCACTTGTCGTACTTCTCCTCATTCAATCCTGATTTATCAGGTTTTATTAAGGTAGAGACAAAACAGTGTTCTAATGGATTTAGAGGAATTGGAGGTCTAGGTGGAGTTGTTGGTAACCAAGGATCAATTGAGGAACTGATCATGTTACCATTACCAACATTGATTCGTATACCTTTTTTCAGTAGGTCTCGACCTTGTAAAAAGATTTTCAGACATAAGAGATGTTCTTCTTATCGATTGTAATGCGTATATTTTGATCCTCAAAGTATCTACCTTTTAAGACTCGAGACAAAAGGCATTCCGGTCTCTCAAGTATTCTCCATACTTTTTTTGCAAATAAAGCCAAATTGAAACTTTCAATGTCTCTAAAACCCATTCCACCGTCTTTTTTTGTATGCTTAATCTTTTCTAAGCAAGCCAGTGCATACCCTTCTTGTAATCTTTTTTTCCTCACCAAAATTTAGCAAGGATTTTGTGGATTTCATCACATACACTCTTTGGCAGTTTGAAAATATTCATTGGATAGATTGGAAAGGGTGTTGCCTTTTGCTATAGATTTGATGAGTGTTTTCTTTCCACTTGGTAATAGAATTGTTTCTCCCATCTTTATGTTTTATTTGAATGAATAAAAGCAAAATCTATATATATATATATAAGTTGTAGTTATGTGATTTATTTTATTTTTAATAAATTTTATTTTTCATAAATAAATATATAATAACATTAAAATATAAAATAAAAGGATGGGTAGGAACCGTAGGGTGTCAATTTTATTTAACAAAACTATTATAGATATAAAATTTAGTGTTGAATTAATAGGTGGAAAACGAAAAATTAATGCAACGTGTTAAAGTATAAAATAAGGTGTCAAAATAATAGTAACCATTATATATCGTCTAAGAAGTAATTGTTTTAAAATCTATAATTATATAAACAATTTTAATCAAAAAAAAATTGTTTAATCAAAATTATATAAACAAATATATGTAGAAAAACAGTAAATTGTAGTTCAAGTATATTTCCTTAAAAATAAAATTTTTATAATTTTTATCTTAGAATTATTAATATAAACTCGTAATATATAAATCTAGGCTCCAACTGAATTATCATTTTTACAATAGAATAATATTAATACTATTAAAGCAGAAGCAAATATTTATTTACTTACAAGTAGTCTATGTGGGATCATTACATTTATTTAATTTTGTATTTATTCTCTTACAACTAACTTAGTTAATATTAAATATATATTATATAGAATCAATTATTTTAGTATTTTCAAAATAAGATATCTACAAAGACATTCTTAAGTATATTTTCCTACGATTAGATTTTAATAATATCTTTTATTTAAAATGTAAATATACACTTACTTTTAATATTTAATTTTAAATAATAAAGTCATAATTAATATTAACTATAATTAAAAATTAATACTAATTCATTTTTAATTTATATAATAAGAATTGTTTTTATAATATTTATATATACATAATTTATATTCATAGTTAAATTACTACAATGAGTAATAAATATAAAGTAACTTAATCCATTTATTAACTATTTTATAAATTATAAAATAACAGAATCAAATATATTCATCAATTTTATAACATACTTCAACTTATTAAAAAATATATTAAATATGATATATAAACTAATAAATAATATCATAATTAATATACATATTTAAATTCAAATATTAAAATAATTTAATATATTTATCAAGTATGAGACAAGTAAAATGAAAATATTTAATTTTTATAGTAATTCTTACAAATAAATATAAAAAGAAAAGAAAATTTTACCAATATAAGAAATTTAAGAAATTGATCTATAATTTAAAGTTTTAAAATAGAAATAACATTGATAAGAGGTAGGTTATATAAGTAAATTATCTTATTTTCATAAAATTATATTCATGTAAATTTATTTTTACCATATATACTTTAGAAACAAATATTCTTATAAAAAATATATATATATATATATATATAATATTTTTAATTTTCAGTAAATAATATTTTGAATACAAATCAATATCGCGCTGTAGTGTGCCGGTCAAAATGTAATAATAAACATTTTTATTAGATATATAATGAAAATATATAACAAAATGAAAATTAATAAATACTAAAATGTTAAATATGAATAATGAAATTAAATTTAAAATTTAAAATAAACCAAAAATAAAACATCAAAAATATTCTACTAACATGTGAACAATAAAAGTAAACTAAATAAATAAATAATCAATTATATTTATTTCAAACTCAAATCACTAAATTGTAATAACAATATACGAATTTTTGATGCGCAAATCTATTTCTATCTTAGTATGCATCCTCAAATATTAATCCATTACACTTACAACAAAATAATAAATTAATTTGACTAAAAATTTATATGGTTAACTTTTGTAAAATTAAAGCATCACATTCATAATATATTCACCATTCATCTAAATATCATCAATTAGAAACTTTAAATATGAAAATTTAAGTCAAATTGTATTACATAATGAATCATCCATTGGTTTTAGCGGGTTTTATAAAACTTTTAAGTAATGAGTTTTAAAAAAACAAGCTGGATTACATATAGATTCATCGGTTTTGTCGGTTTAACCACAGGTCGTGTCGTGTTTCAGAACACTAAATATAACATGTCATGTGTGACATTTAAATATAGATATATAATCAAAAATGCAAATTTATATTATATAAATTTAGTTTGTTTCAAAAATAAGCACGCGCTTTGAAAGCAAGGATCAAAATCTAGTCTACTCTATTAAAATAGAATCACTAATAAATCTACTTTGAAATGTCTACTCCAATTCATTAGCATGTTAACAAATTAAATTAAAAAGAGATATTTATACATACACATAAATGAAAGCCACGTTCATGGATAAATCCCTATATTCTTGCTTTAGAAAGATTTTGTAAATTGTAACCATAGCATATTTTTACTATTTTCTGTTCAAAAACAATTATAGCGAGATATATATATCACTACACCCATCCATGTCATATAATAATTACTTTCTATCAAAAACATTGATTAGTTACAAAAATTAAAAAGTTTGTTAACTTCTACGCCAGTTTTTTATTTTACTTCATGTAACATTAACTATTTTAATTTATACACCCATTGTTAACAATAAGACTAGATTTTAACTCGCACGTCCGTGCGAATATTTTTCTATTTTATAAATGTATTAGATATTATTACAAATGTTATAAATATATAATTTTTATTTAAGTGTTCTATATTGTGTAAATCTATAGTATTACTGTTTATATTTCTTATTCAATATTATTAATATATAGTGATTTGTTTACAAAATTTTACTTTGTTATTAATTTCTATTACTTACTAATATATTTTCGAGTTAAGTACAATAAAATAACCACATGAAATAATCAAATAGAGAACCTTTTTCATAATATATTTTTTATTTAATTTATAAATTTTGCATATAATATATTTTAAATTTTATTTATTTATATTATATAAAAGAAACATATTTAAGATCATTTCTATTTACATTTTGTGTATAAGAAAATATACTTTAACATATATAATTTTAGTATTTTACGGGATTTATTTTGTTTTAAAAATATAGCCTTAATTGTTTTAGTAAATTTTATACATATTAGTATCTATCATATTATTTTAGTAAATTTTATTAATATATGATATTTTTTTGGATGTTATGATATTAAGATTTATTTTTAAAAATTAAGACTTCATAATATTAGATTGCATTAATTTTTACAACATATATAAATAGTTTTTTCGAGGTGCATTTCAAAAAGTTATTTTTTATTATCTATGATTTTATGTTTTGTGAAATTTTCAATATTATTATTTTGAGTTTAAATATTTATTTTCAAATTTTTATATTTTGTCAAGAAAACTTTGCAAAATTACACAACTATTTTGGAGTTTGGAACATTAAATGAATTTTGAATTTATTTTGGACCACATCTAATCTATTATTTTATCAATAAAATATTTGAATTTTATGTACTATTTTAAAAAAATTACTCAAAATATTTTTTTTCATTAAAATAAAAATAAATTTATAATTGTATTTTCCATTAATATTTTAAATGAATTACTAAAATTTTATAGTTTTCTAATAACATATTTTTAAATAGTATATGAACTAAAGTTTATCATATACTATTATATTTTTGTATACAAACATTTTTTAAAAATATGTTGTTGAGAGTTTACAAATAAATAAAAAGTTATATATATATATATATATATATATAACTATATATAAATTTAACCTATGTTTATACATTTATTTTGAATAAAAATATTATATAGTCTATTAATTTTAACCCAATTTAATGATGAGTGATAATTTATTTAAATGAAAAATTTGGAAATTCAAAAATTGTTAAATTACCTATTTAATATAATTTTATCATATTTAATTCATGTAGCACTGCTATTTTAATATAATCCAGAATATATTTATAGAGTTTATAAAAAGCATAGAATTTTTATTTTTTTGTTTTATAATAAAATCTTATTTAACATTGATTTATAATAATATGATATTACTAATTACAAAATTTATTAATGTTATTTTCTAAAAATATTTAAAATTTTAAATAAGATTTTGTTAGATTCTTTCTCAACAGATTTTGTTAGAATTAACAAATAAAATTTAAATTTAGGGTTGGTTTATTATTAATGTAAATAATCAAATATGTGATATTATCTAATTTTCTAAGTGGTCCTACTATGACTTGTTAGTAGTAAATAAAAATAGGACCCTAATTTAATAGATTAGAAGCATTTGTTTTTTTTTTAAAGATTGGGTTTATTTTCCTTACAAGTCTATCTCATAATTAAAATAACATCAAAAAATTTCAAAATCATTTATTTTCACATTTAGATATCAAAAAAAAATAAATTAATTTTACTATATTAAAATTTTCAAAACTAAATTTTGCTACAAAAATATAAAGAGATCATGAAGTTATACAATTTATTAGAACATAGTATGTAATTAGAAATACACTAATCAAACTATAAAAAGGAATAAGGTTAAAAATAAGATAACAAAAATAAGTTTTCACCTTAATCTAAATTACATGATATATAATAATATTTAATAATAAAGTTAATTAAAAAAATATTAATTCAAATTCCTTAATAAAATTGAAAAACTCGTGCGAACGTGATATTCTATGCAATTTATTCAGATTT